>PVKC010010778.1:0-25388 GCA_004027635.1 Crocidura indochinensis | reverse complement strand
TCCCCAATTTTAAGCTTTACTACAAAGCAACAGTTATCAAAACAGCATGGTATTGGAACATGGACAGGCCCTCTGACCAGTGGAATAGGCTTGAATACTCAGAAAATGTCCCCCAGACATACAGTCACCTAACCTTTGATAAAGGAGCAAGAAATCCTAAATGGAGCAAAGAAAGCCTCTTCAACAAGTGGTGTTGGCAGAACTGGCTAGCCACTTGCAAAAAATTGAACTTAGACCCCCAGCTAACATCATGTACGAAGATAAAATCCAAATGGATCAAAGACTTTGATATCAGACCTGAAACCATAAAATACATAGAATGACACGTAGGCAAAACACTCCATGACATTGAGACTACAAGCATATTCAAGGAGGAAAATGCACTCTCCAAGCAGGTAAAAGCAGATATTAACAGATGGGAATATATTAAGCTGAGAAGCTTCTGCACCTCAAAGGAAATAGCGCCCAGGATACAAGAGCCACCCACTGAGTGGGAGAAACTATTCACCCAATACCCATCAGATAAGGGGCTAATTTCCAAAATATACAAGTCACTGACAGAACTTTACAAGAAAAAAACATCTAATCCCATCAAAAAATGGGGAGAATAAATGGACAGAAACTTTGACAAAGAAGAAATACAAATGGCCAAAAGACACATGAAAAAATGCTCCACATCACTAGTCATCAGGGAGATGCAAATCAAAACAACTATGAGATACCACCTCACACCACAGAGAATGGCACACATCACAAATAATGAGAACAAACAGTGTTGGCGGGGATGTGGAGAGAAAGGAACTCTTATCCACTGCTGGTGGGAATGCCGTCTAGGTCAACCTTTATGGAAAGCGATATGGAGATTCCTCCAGAAATTAGAAATCGAGCTCCCATATGATCCAGCTATACCACTCCTAGGAATATACCCAAGGAACACAACAATACAATACAGAAACCCCTTCCTTACACCTATATTCATTGCAGCACAATTTACCATAGCAAGACTCTGGAAACAACCAAGATGCCCTTCAACAGACGAATGGCTAAAGAAACTGTGGTGCATATGCACAATGGAATATTATGCAGCTGTCAGGAGAGATGAAGTCATGAAATTTTCCTACACGTGGATGTACATGGAATCTATCATGCTCAGTGAAATAAGTCAGAGAGAGAGAGAGAAAAACGCAGAATGGTATCACTCATCTATGGGTTTTAAGGAGAATGAAAGACATTCCTACAATAATAATAATAATTTTCAGACTCAAAAGAGAAAAGAGCTGGAAGTTCCAGCTCACCCCAGGAAGCTCACCAGCTTAGTTAGAGAAATAACTGCATTTTGAACTGTCCTAAAAATGAGAACCTAGAAGGGAAATGGAGAGCCTGTCCAGACTACAGGCGGGGGTTGTTGGGGAGGAGGGAATTTTGGGACAATGGTGATGGGAACATTGCACTGTTGATGGGTGGTGTTCTATACATGACTGAAACCCAAACACAATTATGTATGTAATCAAGGTGTTAAAATAAAATAAAATAAAGAAAAATGGAAAACGAAAACGAGGAAAAAAAGAGAAAAACGAACAATTAAAGTAGCAAGCTCACTTGTGAAAATCATTGTATCACCAATGAAGTCATTAATACAATGCCACAGGTTTGGTATTCTCTTATGTCCAGTCTATTAATTTGGGGTGTTCCTTTAGGGATGACAGCATAAAACAAATGAAGTTGTCCAGAAATTTAAGATTACAGTACTGGAAATTTTAGGGGCATATACTCAGCTGCAGGGCATCCAGGAAGAAAACCTTAAAAAGAGGACTGTGTGGGCATGGTTACAATTGCAGCCTTCCCCAAAGAAGGGAGATATGGGGGAGGGTTCCAGCACGTATCCATAAAAAGCATTGATAAAATCAACCCAACACCTAGCATACTTGACGTGTGGTTAGAAATTAGTGAGACTGGGGTCCCCACAGGGAATTGTAGAGGGTCAGTGATTAGGTAGATAATCAGGAAAATGGTCATTCTGGACGATGGAGATAGTAAGGAAAGCTTCATCAGGGTCGGCGCTTGGCCAACCATCTCCTCCTGAGATGGCCAGCTTTGTGCTGCATGGGTCAGTGTAGCCCTAATCATTCACAGATCGTTTACATTTTATTCTAGAAAAGAGTGAAATGTTAGCCTGGTGCTAACATGGCAACCTAGAGATGTGCCTTTTATTGTTTGTTTGGTTGCTTGGTTTTTGGTTTAGGAACCACATCAGCAGTGTTCAAGTCTGCTTATTCCTTGTTCTGCACATTGGAGTCACTGGGCTGCTGAGGGACCATATATGGTGTTAGGGATTAAATTGGAACTTGACCCAGACATGCTTCTAATACCTGCACTATATCTTTGTCCTTAAGTGTTATAGAAATAATATAAAAGACTTTGAATAAATTAAAGTGTTGAATTAGTGATCACTGAATCTTCTAAAATCTTGAACCATTAAGATGAAAACTGATACTATAGAACTGAAACAGATAAAGAGAAGCTGGTACTTAAATTTTTAAACCATACCCCCAAAAATTTCTATGCTCTCCAACCTAGGGGAAAAAATAAACAAATCATGATAAAACCTCCTTGTACTGATGTCTGGTTTATCATCAAGTGTTTTGCTTTACATTTCTACAAATCCTGTTTAGAAGCCAGAGAAAAGAAAAATGAAAGAAAGGAAGGAAGGAAGGAAGGAAGGAAGGAAGAAAGAAAGAAAGAAAGAAAGAAAGAAAGAAAGAAAGAAAGAAAGAAAGAAAGAAAGAAAGAAAGAAAGAAAGAAAGAAAGAAAGAAAGAAGGAAGGAAGGAAGGAAGGAAGGAAGGAAGGAAAGAAAGAAAGAAGGAAAGAAAGAAAGAAAGAAAGAGGGAAGAAGGAAAGAAGGAAAGAAAGAAAGAGGAAAGAAGGAAAGAAAAAGAAGAATGGGTGAAATAAAGAAAAAGAAAGGCAGAAAGGAGGGACGGGAAAAGGAAGAGAGAAAGAAAGGAAGGAAGGAAGAAAGAAAAAAGAAAGGAGGGAGGAAAGGAGGGGAAAGGGAGGGAAAAGGGATGAAAGAAAGAGGGAAGAAGGAAGAACTAAAGAAAGAAGGAAGGAAGGAAGGTCTCAGTAATTAGCTTCTCAAATTTATTTAATTTTCAGTTTGCATGATCCCTAACCCCACATTTTTGTTGTTTACAGTACTATAGAATCCTTCCTATTGCCAAGTTGTTTGAATGTGAGGACTATATACAATGATCATTAACACAATTTAGCAGCTCTCAGTTGGATTTTGTTTTCTAGATGTTACTTTTAGCCATAGGTAACACTTTTTGGAAACAAAGCTAGAGTATATTTAGGTAGAGTTCCATCTTTAATAAAGACATCTTATTGTCTTTGCCTTCTTTTCTTCAAATTTAAAGTATCCACATTTTTTCCAAAAGAAAAATTTACATTTAGAACATTCTTCCATGTCAATCCTTTGATTTTATGTTGATTTTATAAAAAGTCAAGTTTTTCAAAAGTAGCTTTGACGACAAATGATGTTTTGGTTTAAATGCTCATTGATAATATCAAATCAAATTAAGGAAGCATAATAAAATAATATCAAAATTAATTCTGGGTTGGATTCTGGAACAGTTAAAAGGGCACTAAAGGAACAAAAGGTGAACTTTAAAAATGTTTTCAAGGGGCCAACTAGAGAGTACAGACCATATGGCAATTGCTTGGCAATGGTCAACTAGAGTTTGATACCTTGCTGTACTTACAGTCGCCTGAGTACATCCAGAAGTGATCTAAGAGCAGAGAGATAGGAGTAAGTCCTAAGTACTACTCTGTGTGCCCTGATTCACTATACAAACAAAATAATATCTCATAATGTAATGATAATTTTGTATTTTAATTCTAATTCTTGATTTTGACCATTGAACTGTTAATATTGTAAATTTATTCTGCTATGTATAGTTTTTAGGGACACACCTTGTGGTGCTCTGATTTTACTCCTGACTCTGAACCAAGGAATCATTCCTGAAAGTTCTCTGGAGATGCTAAGGGATTCAAGGAATTAATCCCAGATTGGCCGTATGTGAAGCAAGCACCCTATCCTCTGAACAATCTTTCCATTCCCTCTGTAATATGTTTGTAATTCAAAGGACTGAAACACATACTTTGCATTGTGGAGCTTTGGGTTGATTCTGTCACCATCTGGTTTCGCTAATGACCACTCAGTGATACCTGTATGCTGACAGGGAAATAGCTACTGAACTAAGTGTACTTAGAAAAATAAAACAATATATATAATTAGAACAAAAATAATCTTTTTCAGTAGAACTGGGAAAAAGTAAAAGAACACAAGACAGATTGGCATTTTTCTAAGAATTGTGCCTTTATGGAAGATAAAGAAATGGTCCTGAATTGTGCATAAAGCACACGCATGTCTTAAGATATTATTGACAGGCATTATTGAAGATCAACAATGTCAAATCGCAGGAAACTAGTATTCAGGGGAAGGCCATTTGGCCACTTGAACTTTAAAACTGTCAACCAAGTTGATGAGGAATGAGATCTCTATTTAATTTCATCGAAAGAAGCCTAAAAGATTGCTTCAAATTGACTAGGATTTAATTTTCAGTGCTAACCTTCAATTAATTTGTAACTTTTTTGGCACTCAGTTTGCTGGAATGGCTGTAATTATGTTGTTTTCTGAATGGTGAATTCATTCAGGACATACTCTCCAGACTGTTTATACAGCTGGAAAATAATAATGGTAATAGAGTAGGGGAAAGAAGTTAATAAGGAACTTACTTTAAAAATTCACTTACCTATTTATGTTTTTAATATATGAGCTATTATTTGGTTATCTCATGCTAAATTTTATAGTAATCATTTTAAATGATTTAGGAACAATGTAGCTAGATATTTTATGTATTAAATGCTGTATTAAGTTTGAATAAATGCTTTGTATCATAAAGGAGGAAACTTAATGCCTTTTTAATTCTCAGTTCACCCTTTATTGACAAAAAATTATATTGGCTTTCTATTAAAGTAATCAAACCCAGGGGCTGGCAAGGTGGCGCTAGAGGTAAAGTGTCTGCCTTGCAAGCACTAGCCAAGGAAGGACCGCGATTCGATCCCCTGGGGTCCCCTTGGTCTCCCCAAGCCAGGAGCAATTTTCTGAGCTCTTAGCCAGGAGTAACCCCGAAGAACCAAAAAAAAAAAAAAAAAAAAAAAAAAGGGAATCAAACCCATAATCTACAAATTTCTTCTAAACCTGAAAAGCTCTTAGTGTTTTCTGGACTTATTTGTATAATCAATTGTAAAACAGGCAGGTTGTATTTCTGCCATTCTTGGTTTTAGCTTATGAGACAGAGAAATACCTTGTTCTAGGAATAAAGACTTGCAAAAGCTCTTTTGGGTCTTACAACATATGCTCTTACACTTTAGTTTCCATTTAGACAAAAGAAAACTCTTTAACAGTATTTCACTTTGTCACCCAGTGCCACTTTTGTCACTTCAATGAAAGTCAGTAACTTCAAGTTTCTTCACATGAATGACGTTAATTCATTCACTGCCAATAAAGTAGAAATGCTAGACCCTATACTAAGAGTTTTTGGTTAAGTTTTAAAAATTTGCATTTATACTAAGTTCATAGGTCATATTTATATGATTGATTCTGGTATGACACTTTAAGAGTCATTGAACTAAGATAGAGTCAGAAAATCATGACTTAATGCAAATACATAGTTTCAATAAAGAAGAGTTTTGCTGGATCACAAACATTCTCACTACTTTCATAATGTTGCTTTCTTCAGACAGTAGCATATTTGAGTATAAACAAAGAGATAGCTGGTAAATATAGTGTAAATTTATTACCTAGACTATAAAGAAAAAGATGATTGACACATACCTAAAGAATTTTTTACTATAAAGTATATATCAAGAGGGTATGACTATAGTTGGGTCTAGACAGCAGAAAAGTTCTCCATTATCCTCTTATATATTTGTTTTTTTCCTCTTCATTTTTTTGTAATGTCAAGTCCCTAAAATGATTTTATATGTTATTAACCCTTAAGCACTTGTCTCCTCCTTGAAGGGTATTTTTATTTTAGTGATTCTCTATGATTATAGGGGAAAAATCTGCGAACTTGTGAAAAAAAAATACAAGCACAGAGGTTAGTTTATTTGCCAGAAGAGTAGGAAGATCCTAGAATCAGAGAAGTTCACAAATTTTTCTGTCATAACAGAGATAGTCTTTTTCATATGGACATCTTCCTCACAAACTTACACTCAGACAAGAAGAGAGAACTTTTATTGATTTGTAAGAGCAGTTTATCACTGTGAACTTCTATGTTGGAACTGCGGTCTTTGCCCGATGTTTAAAGTATATTTGAACACTATTTTTAGGAATAAAGAAGAAAGGTCAATATTACAGTTAGTTGTCTAAATCAGTCAACATTCCTCCTATAAACAGATCTTGAGGAAATTCATTTTTAGGTGAATTTCCTCACCAGACTGCAGGATTCCTTGATCAAACATCTTTTGCCTTTATAGTTTATCACCCAAAATATTTAAATTGCACATATATCATTTTTCCTTTGTTTGTAACATTTGCTCAAGAATCTATTTACTAGAAAATTGATCTTTGTATTCATGTCAGTAATTTCCTGTGTTCAAGAGCTAACTCCCCCCATTAGGCCTTTTCTACTTTCCTCAAGAACATATAATTTGCCTTTCTTTGTGTTTCCATTATTCTCTGGTAACATCAAGTCATTAAATTTCCCTAGTTTTATAACCATTTATATGTAAAATCACTCATGGATGGATCATTAGTCATTTTGGTTTGTCCAAGCTCTAGTGAAGTACTAAAATGTGATTTATTCAATTTATTTGCAGAGATATACTCTTAGATGATTTTAGTCTTCCTTTACATTATTTATGTACCCAGAGTAGCAATTTAGTAGCAATAACAGTATGTGATTCCATCAAAAATAGAATTAGCCATATTATTTTATTCTCAGTATATTTTGAAAAGTGACTTTATTTTTAGTGTGGTCAAAGGCTATAACTTCTTCTGTGATGACTTGATCACAGAAGTATTCTGGCAGTATTTGGGAGACCAAATTAGGTACCAGGTATACAACCTTGGTTGGCTGTATACAAAGGAATTTTATTTCCATAGTTATAATCTGACCTGTCCTTGGAACCTCCAAAACTTAGCTAGAATCCAATGAGTTTGATGTGATAGCTTTCAGAATCAATGACAATATCACAAACACATGGTTTCAGGATAACGCTTAACCTTCTTTTGTCCTGAAATTTATATTCATCATAGAAAATCACTCTTCAGATTCAAGTTGATAAACAAAAGTAAACTCACTTAGCATTTTATGTAGATGAAGTAAAATATATATATTTGCATTCTGTGCCTCTCAAAATTGTTAGCAAGTGTGTATGAAAAAAAATTTCTTCATGCCAGAGCAATAAATAGTGCAGCAGGTAAGTTGCTTGCCTTGCATACAGTCTACCTGAGTTCAATTCCTGGTATCTCTTATGGTTACCTTTAGGAGTGCTTTCTGAGTGAAAATCCAGGAGTGATTTCTGAGTGCAGAGCCAAGAATAACCCTTGATCATCACTAGGGTGACTCCCAACCCCCTTAAAAAAAAAACATAAAAAGAAACAAAAAAGAAAACTCTCAACATCCTCTTTTTAGGCATCTATTTTTTATTCTTCTTTTTTATTTTTATTTTTATATTACTTTATTTACTTATTTATTTTGATTTTTGGGCCACACCCGGTGACGTTCAGGGTTGCTCCTGGCTATGCACTCAGAAGTCGCTCCTGGCTTAGGGGACCATATGGGACGTCGGGGAAATCAAACCATGGTCTGACCTAGGCTAGTGCAGGCAAGGCAGGCACCTTACCTCTAGCGCAAGCGTGCCGGCCCCTTATTTTTAATTTTTTAATTTTTATTTTTTATTATTTTATTTATTATTTTTTATTTATTTTTATTTTGACCATATTGGCTTACATATCTTTCATAGTAGTATTTTAGGTACATATTAACAGTGAATCAGGTGAATACCCATCACCAAGTTTGTCCTCCCCCGACTCCATTCCCTTCTTGTAACCCATGACTTGTAAGGCCAAGTGCCTTGCAGAGGATGGAATATTTAATTCCATCCCAATTATGTATGGAAACAACTATACTAAAGAAAACCATGCCTTAGGATGGTGCTAGATCCGCCATGCCAGGCCACGTGGCTTTAGCCCCCACTAACCAGTGGTTCTGGAGGTTCATGAGAGCGACAGGTAGAAATCTCACTCACAGGCAGGTTTCATGAGAGATAACATCTTTATTCAGCCCTAGCCATCAGATGTGGCTCCTACCATTTAAATTAGCCCTGCATCTTCTTTCATTCATGTCACCTCTGACCTACATGTTGGCCAGGATCCAAACGGGTAAAAGGGGTAAGGCAAAAGGGCAGAACGCCTGAGACCCAGACCTAAATACCCTTCCAAGACCCCTCCCAGGAAATGGGCGGGGTTTGCAGGTAAAGTAAACGTAATATCCGGTTCCCAAAGCCCTGCCCAGGTAGTTATCTGTAGCCAGGGGTGGGGCAACACTATACTTTGAAAATTATAGTACTTGATCTTGTATAAACTTTGAAAATTTTAGTATTGATCTTATATATACTTGTAGGTACGTATTTCTAAATGGTACATCTGATATAAAAGATCACTGTTCTGATCTAAATATATGTTAAGAATTGTATGTTGTTTTTGCATGATTAAAATTATAAGATTCTCTTTAGTCATTGTGTACTCTCCCTAAGCCATTTATTCATTTATTTTTGTAATGATCATATATAAAATCCTGTTTCAGTTAGTGCTGAGGACAGTACTCTTATCTACTTATTAATTGAGGTTCATGATCTAATAGAAAAGAGACCATGTATATAAATAATACTACCAATGGTATAAGAAAAATAAATACAAAGAGGGATAAAGTTAATGGGTAAAACTGTTTTGATATTGTGTTTCTAGACATTTAAGTAAGTTTTCTCTCTCTGGTAAATTGTATTTGTACTGTATGTCAACTTGAAAGGAGACAAGTTCGTCAAATGCAAAAGAGAAAGAAATGAAAGCACTAAATGTACAGTATAGAGTATACAGTCAAAATTAAGACAGAATAAGTTTTCAACTCTAGGCATGATGAATACGTAAATGTGCTTGAGATTTTCAAAAGTAGAATGAGATAAATAAGTAGTAGGAAACTAAACAAAACTGGGGTTTAGAGAAACTTGAATGCTAAGAAGCCTGACTATTGTTCTTTAGAAAGGAAAGAACATTGAGAACATATAAACTAATAATAAAAATGCAATATTTTGTTAGGGACTAGAACATCTGAATACATTTGTATTGTTTTGAAGAGTTGACTAGCTCTAATAGTAACAGGCTTCTTAATGTTTCCTCCTAATAACTGAATCTCTTGACATGAGTTTTAGACTGTTCTACATCTAATTTTTTCTGAGTTGGAATTCTAAAGATACGTTCTGTATTGTACTCTTCAGAAGAATATTGATTTAATGAACATTACATAGTCACATATTTAGAGAAGACTATAAGAAAACTCAAGTGTTATTTTTGTGAATTGAGATTAATTAATTAATTTTCTATTCCATCCTGAAAATAGGATGTTTTTCCAATTTCCTTTGACACTAACTTTTCTATAGTGTTAGTTTGGCAATATTTATAAAACAAAGAGCCATGGCAGTTCCAAAAAAGTTGTGGGAATCATCTTTAGTGGCTCTATATAGCAAACTTATTTGATCTATGTGGAAAAAGAAGCAAGTTCCTAAATCAAAATTTTATTATTTAATTAAACGATGCATTGTTGATACATTAGAATTAATTTGCCATAACACCCAGGGAGAAACCAAGAGAGAATGCAGTCTTAAACTAATGGAATTTGAGGGAGTAGATGCTTTTACAAAAGGAGAACATAGAAATAATTTGTCTTTTCAGATTCTACTGAAGTGATAGCAATGGGGTTGCCTTTGTGACTCAAAAGCTACATTTTTATACCTAAATCATAGCACCAAAGGAAAAGAAGCAGAAGGACAAGGGGCAAGGTCTTCCAGCTACTATGTAAGGGCTTTGGCCTGCCAAACAGTCCCAGGAATCTGAAGCAGACAGAAAGAGTAGCAAAGGGCTTCGCTTTGAGACTCAGTAATGCCATATCTGCACCCAGCCTAGCAAGCCCCAAAAAGAGTACATATTTTCCATGGTCAATTAATCACACCATAACCCATGACAAACACCACTAGACCACAAGGGTTGCAAAGGGAAAGGAGCACAGAACCTCACTACACTTAGTGAGCAAAGATGGTTGTTCTGAAAATTCAATCAGTATCAGCTAGCTACCTCACATCTCTGATAAAATTTTAGAGAAGAAATGTTGAAGATGTTTGAAAACTCAAAGCTGACATAGAATAGTCAGCTCATAAAACTCCAGAAGATATTAGAACAGGCATTAGAAAACTTTAAACAGAAATGACAGAACGGAAAAACTTGTTAGGTGAAATTAAACTTCACTGGAAGGCCTAAAAAGCAGAGTAGTAGCAGCAGAGGACAGAATTAGTGAGCTTGAAGATGAGTTGCATAACATGTCCAAATAACAGCAGAAGTTGGAAGAGTCTAAAAATAAATAAACAGCTAACAAGAGAATTTTGATTCACATTCAGAAGAAACAACCTAAGAATCATCAGTGGCCAAGAGTGCTAGGACAAACTCTATGAAGAAGCAAAATAAAAGATATTGCTGAAAAGTTCCCCCATATGGAGAATTCATGAGCCCACATTCAGGAGGACCAAAATGTACCTGCTAAAGTAGTCAAAATCTAAATACTCCAAGATACATCCTAATCAGAAAGAATAAACCATAGAAAGAGATAGAATACTGAAAGTAGCAAGATCAAAAAAAGAAAACACATACAATATTTACAGCAGATTTACCCAAGGAAACCCTCGAAGCCTGAAGGCAGAGGTAGGATATAGTGAAAAAACTCAATAAAATTAATGCCTCACAAAGAATACTTTACCCATTGAGACTCTCATTCAGATTTGAAGGAATAGTTTATTGATAAACAATATCTCGGGAAATTTATGGACACATAACATTTATTTATTTATTTGTTTATTTTTATTTTTTTTTGTTTTGGGGGCTACATTCATTTGATGCTCAGAGGTTACTCCTGGCTAAGCACTCAGAAATTGCCCCTGGCTTGGGGGAACCATATGGTATGCCAGGGGATCAAACCGTGGTCCTTCCTTGACTAGCGCTTGCAAGGCAGACACCTTACCTCTAACGCCACATCACCAGCACCTATTTTTAATTTTTCATTAAGACATTTGAGTTTTACAAAGTTCTTCATGTTTGGGTTTAGACATACAGTGTTTCATGACCATTACCTCCATCAGTGTTCTAGGAGTTCATTCTGCAACATAATATAGGCTCATTTTTAATTCTGGTTGTTAAAGTTTGGGTCTGACCATTTTTATTTTATATTTTTATTTAAACTTTATTTTTTATTTAAAGCATAGCAACTTACAAAGGTATTCATAATTAAGTTATAGACTTAAAATATTTCAGTACCAATCCCACTACCAGTGTCAAACTCTCTACATCAATATTCCCACATGCAGATATTATAAATACCACATATAAGTGATATCATCCTCTATTGATCATTCTTCTGGATTACTTCATTTAACACAATTCTTTTAGTTCCATTCATGTTGCAGTGAATTGTATAACTGCATCATTACTTATAGGTATATACGTATGTATAAATACATATATATGTACATATAAATATAGTTATGTACTATTCCATTCCAAATGTATTTGTGCATAAATGAATATATACATAAATACCACATCTTCATGATCCACTTATCTGTTGTACTCCTTAGTTGGTTCCAACTCATAGCTATTGTATTTAATATTGTGATTAATAGTGGTGTGCATATGCTCTATTTTACTCTTTGATGTTTTATTTTATTCTTTATAAATAATTTAATTAAATCTCTTTGAGATACATGGTTGCAAAAGTTTTTATGATTGAGTTGCAATCATACAAGGACGTTTTCAGTAAAACATCTTTTATCAGTGAATATTTCTTTCCACCAGTGTCCAGTGTCCCCAGTTTTTTCCCCTGCCCTCCTCCCTCCCTCTCATGCCTGACTTTGTGGCAGACATTTTTCTCCTCTTCATCTTTTTCTTCCACTTTTTCTTTTAGACATTGTGTCCAGAATCAACTTTAAAAGGCCAAATTATGTTAGACATGACAAACCCTAAAAACATACCAAACCTTTACAAAAAGATGGCAAAGATTTCATGACAATAATCTCTCTAAATGAACTAGATACATCACTTAAGAGACAGAGTGTTAAAATAGATCAGAGAAGTGATTCCAAATTATGCTGGCTGTATAAACATATTTGAATATTCAGAGTAAACAGATTCAAAGTCGAAGATTGGAGAACAATCCTTCAAGAAAAATACTCCCTCAAAAAACACTGGGGTGACCATATTAATATCAAATTCTATTAAAGCATATGACATTAAAACTCATTATTAAGGTTTTATTAAGTTTTTGTGGTGACATAAATAATTGAGAGTCTCTAGACCTTACGTTGTTTATAATAAATTCTTTATAATAACGCATAACACAAGTTACCCTGACATTTTTTAGAAATGTTATAATCACAGACTTCATGTTTGTCACAGAAGTTATAGATTTGCTCTAGGATAAGGAAGTACATACAATCATATTAGCAAAGTTGGGCTAATTACTAGAGGGTTCTGTTTTACATGTTGTTTTTTGAAACTTTTATTTATGGTAATAAAATATAACTTAATATAAGTCCAATGATAACCTATATTTTAGAAAAGAATTTTATATATTTTCCACTGAAGTAGTTTCAAAATATCTCTATTTTTCTTAAATATATTTTGCCTATTTCTGTCAAATATTCTGTGTCACTCAATTCATCCATAAAATCATGAAAATTATTTGCATTACCTGCTAGTCTATTTGATGGTGGTAATGATTATGACTCTCTTGTAATTAAC
Organism: Crocidura indochinensis; assembly: GCA_004027635.1. Classification (NCBI taxonomy): domain Eukaryota; kingdom Metazoa; phylum Chordata; class Mammalia; order Eulipotyphla; family Soricidae; genus Crocidura; species Crocidura indochinensis. The sequence continues at coordinate 12,257 of PVKC010010778.1, read as the reverse complement.
ATATAACTAATCCCCTGATTAAGTAATATAAGAACATATGAAGACTTAGTTAATAGATCTGGTCTGTGAAAAATATTACATTAATTCCACTTGAGGCACCCAAATAAAATGAATGAAGTCATTTATGAAAACACATATACTCAATAATAAAATGCTATATAAAATCATCAACATAAATAAATTTAATAACATATACAAATAATATTGTATTTTATAACTAAAATATGGATGGTAATTAAAAATTTCATAATTGGAATTGTGTAGGTTGAAGTGGGAAGAGAGGTGAGATAAAATAAATTTTCTTCTATTTTTTATTAACCACACAAATAGGGAAAGTATTATCTAGAAACAGATTTTTGAGATTACAAAGGTAATGTGACTAGTTTATACAAGTTCTTATAGTAAGTTGTATTTGCATGTAATTTGAATCTATAGCTATTCCATTTTTGTCCAATTCCCAAAATATTACATCAGTCTAATATATGTAGCTTTATATGAGAAAATGCTAAATTTAGGGCTTTGTTTCTCCATATTATTATAGGAATATGATTGGTGGTTGAGGATTAGCCTTTGCATTTCTCCAAATTTCACAGTGCTACAGTTCTTTCTTCTTTTTGTGTGATGAATAAAAGACTCGATACTTAGTGATTTTCTGTTTATAGTGCTAGCCACTTTTTTCTTCCCCCAATAAGAGCTATCTTTATGACACCAACATATTTTAAATGAAAGAAAACATAAATACATGCAAAACTGTCACTGGCTTTTAAGGTGTTATATAAAAGATTACATTTTATCATGAGGAAACAACCAGTTAATGGTTTTAGTGAATCATATAAAACCTCATAAAATGCAAAAGTTAAATTTTGTCATATAATGGGAATCAGTTAGTGAAACCAACAGTTTCCTTTCCCCCCTGAATAAATTCTAAACAGTCCTTAGACATGAATCATTAGATTGGAAGTCAGGATGAAATATTTTATGGCTGTAAAGTGAAAGCTACTTTAAGATCACTTAGTTGGAGGGGGATAAAAGAGGAGAGCAACTTGTCAATCTTGTAGTTGTAGAGCCATTGACAGTGGTTTCTATGTTGGGTTCTGCCTCCATTCTAACAGTTTGACCCCGTTTAAAATAACCTAACTCCTAGTGATAGACCCCTCCTGTAAGCCTCCCCCCAATAGAAAACGCAGCCCCTCTGAGAGCACATCCGGCTGGCTCTATGCCAATTGAAGTAATTATGTGATGAAACTATTTAACTTTGACTAAAATACTCTCACCAGGTTCTTGCAAATGGTGTGTCTTATATCTTGTTGAAGCAATTTTATATCATGCCTTTAAAGTACAGTAATGGCCCCTTGCATTGACAGAATCCTCGTAAAAGGAGAAGACCACGATCTGGCTCATGAAGTGTTATTGATTTTTTGAGTTCCTGCTCGAGTTGCCAAAGATACAACCCTGTTGTTAGGGAGAGGAGATGCCTTGGCCTTCAATATCACAGGAGGGTTCCACGGTAAGCATAGGCATCAGGAGGCCTCAGTGATAACTAATGTATTTGAGTGATAAATGTCTATTCTATTATTTTATTTTAATGTGATTCAGCATTTATTCATCTCAAAGCTTCTTGATATCACCAGTGACTATGGCAGGCTGTTTTATTTCATATATTAGTTAAATTTAATATTGTTTCTATATAATATATATTTATATAGCTCCCAGGCAAGAGAGTATTTCTTGAAGTTTAATTTACAAGAATGATTTATTTAGACAGGTTTTCTAACTTTTATTTACTAAGGACAATTTAAAGATTCAAATGATTACTTCAGTTTATCACTTAAAGTTTAAATGTGTCTGTAGATCATTAACTATATCTGATATTGATTAAGTTATTTGTAATCACTTCATTTAAATCTATGTAAAAATGTATTGTAGTCCTGAACATAGTTCTCTATATGTTATTGCAGAGACAATAACAAAGGTACAAAGGAAACAAAGCATTTTAATCAAATACTTGCAAAATGTGCATTTCTACCAAGATAATTTGATGCATACAACTTATTATTTGCTTCCTCCCCTATTTTATATTGATAAACTCCCAATGTCTAATGCTAACTAAAAATTTAAAAATGGTTCCTTGATGAGTTTTGAGGAAAAAATAAAGATATACTTTAATATCTTTGTGATATATCATATATACATATTACAATGATAAAGAAACTTATTTTTGAGGCAGTAATGTAGAGTGCTGCAGATATTCAAGTAAAAAGAATGTTAAGTTAATACAAATTTTACTTTTGGGAAGATGCGGCTTTGGTGTTTATTGCCAAAGAAACTCCTTCGACAGAGAACCATGTCTAGTGATTCCAATCTTTGAAGGAGCCACACATGGACAGAGAAGGAAGAGAGATGGGAGGGTTTGGCTTCCTCCCTCTTCTCTTACATGTTACTACTCAGAAAACAGAAGAGGATGATGGTTGGCACTTAGAAGTGATCAATCATTAAGTATAACATATAACATGAGAACATTGAAAATGAGAAGATAGTTACTCTTCTTCCGGCCAAAATAGCTATTGATTTTTTTCATGTGTCTAAAAGTTGCTTGCCTAGAAATCAGCTTTGTTCAACTTTATGTTCCACTGCCAATAATGAGAATTTTCTTAGACCTCTGCCTCTCATGTGCCCTATTTCTACAGATGTGCTTTCACCTTATCTGTGTCCCAATACAGAATTTTTACATCTTTCTGCAACATATTGCCTTTAAAACTGTTCTTGTTATATATATATATATATATATATATATATATATATATATATATATATATATATATATGTATGTATGTATATATAGTTGTTGTCTCAACTCCAAACCTTGATATGATTTTTATTTTATGTACTGCCAACCATTTAAGTTATTGTTTAAATTCCAGTAGAAATCCTATCAAGCTAATTGGTTTAGGAAATGTGATGGAGCAGAATCATTGAGGCACTTTTCAGCCTGGTCAGCATTCTCTCAAATTGCTGAATTCCTGTGTTTTAGATAGAAAAAAAGCAAAAACATAAACAATCCCAACTCATTTGCCTCTTTGTTGCCAAGATATTCTACTTTTTGTGTGCACAGTTATGTCCCTGTTCTAAATGCTCTGCCATCGAAGATAGTTAAAGGTACTTTAACATGAGGTAAATGAGAAGGTTGCACCCTTTGCAAGTTGATGATGGTCAGTAAAGTATATATGAAAGATAACACTAATTCACATAGTAAATAATAAAATAAAGACTCACATTATCCTAAATAATGATACTGACAGAGAACATAAATGGATCTTAAAAAGGTTTAAACAAATTTATGAGTGATAGATTTACTGATGATATCATGGAAAAGTGAAATGCTATCATTTTTTGAGGGATTCAGAACCTATAGTAGGTCTTCTTGCACCCTTCTGCTGATAGCTTCTCTAAGCATAAGGACACAGAATAGAAGAAAACAGAAGCATTTGTGGTTAGACTTTTTCCCACCTTAAAAAATGAAGAACTAGCAGATTGATTTTGAGAAGAGAGATGAATTTGGGATTCATATTACTTTCAACTTCCATGATGCCAAAAGAGTCAAATATTTAAAACAAATGCAAGATAACATGTAACACAAACAGGACAGTTTTGTGGATCAGAGACTATGTGTGTATGTGGCTTCTGTCTAATTAATGGTATGTGCTTAAAATTTTTCATCTACCTTTACATTCCAAGCATAATTGTTTTTATTGTGTTGCTCTCTTGAGGTCACATATGGTGATGATCAAGGATACTCCTGGTTCTGCACTAGTAATGTATTATGCCTATGGGATGCCTGAGTTCCACCTGGGTCAAGTTTCACTATCCACTGTACTATCTCTCCATTCTCACCAAGCATAATCCATGTTCTGGACAGAGAATTTAACTACAATGATAAATATTTCATCTATAATACTCTATAATTTAAGAGTGAATATTACTTTAAAGAAATAGATTCTAAGACCTAATGAGGTGTTATGTTTTCTTAATTGGAATTCATGAATCTTGGAAATAATTAGATGACCATGTCCAAGAGGCCCACCTTTTTTTTTCTTTATTGAATTTCTTATATAAAACACTACATCTTCTTACAACTAAAAGATTTGCAAGTCTCTTTGAGCGAGGCAGCACAAAGGGGAAGATACTTGCCTTGCAAGGGACCAATCTATTACCAGCATAGTATATGGATCCCTGAGAATTTATGATTTCAAAACCAGCCTGGGGTATAGCAAACATTGATGATCCCAGTTATTTTCAACATGTTCACTTTGGGAGGCACAAACTAAAGCAACAAACATTTGTCATATTAATACTACATTGTAATTTCATAATGTTGGAATCTTCACTAGACAGAGTCACCTTTATTTTTTGTTTGATTCTACAAACTATTCTCTAAGCTAAGAGGAAAAGCATAGCATATTTCTTTCCTTTCTTACTTATTTTTTTTGCAAATGTCAGTATTTCACGCTCTTGTTTTCTAAGAGGATATACCTCACTGTGTAGAAGTAGAGCCTTAGATATTTTAAGGGTTAACTACTTGACTAAATGTTGGTTAGAAAAGCCACTTGGAATGGATTGTTAGTTTTGTTACAATATATGAATCCTGATATTCAACATTAATATAGAAAATGTAGAAGGGACATTTGCTGAGCTGAATGCACAGGTCACTGGTATCTTGGACACACAGACAATATGTAAAGTAATAGCAAAAACAAACAGCTTAGGTAAAGCAAAGCAGGGTATATTTGTAATTCCTGAAAGGGATTTACTACCTATATAAATATGAATCATAAACCCATTGGCAAATAGAACCAAGCTCTTTAAGAAAGATGATTTGCTTATATGTGGGAACTGAAAACTCAGGATAAGAGAAAGGGTCAACAGCAAGGAAAAATTTTCACATTACTCAGAATCCATAAAACTATGGTAAAATATTATCCTGACATTTTAGTTTTAGACATTTGATTTTAATTTCCTTAGCACCTGTGCTCACTTACATTGGGACAAGTCATGCCAATAATTCTCTCAAAATTAGAGAGGTTATATGTCTTTATGGAAGACATTTTCTATAAGATACTGGAAAAGTTTTTTATATTAAATTTCCCTGACTCCATTGCCACCCAAAAGAGCCAAATTATATTTACCAAGAAGTAGACAAAATAAGAAGTAAAGACTGAGTAGCTTTGAGCAATTTGCTTATTGCTTGTGTTCACTAATTCATTACTTAATTTATTTAATATGTCACTCTATGTGGCACAATATTCAATGTGAATATCAGGGGGAGATTACATGTCCTTTAATAGACTTAGACTCAAACTTGAAATAATAAATAGTAAATTAGGTATTTCAATATATATAGAGAGTGAATAATACTAAAGTATGTAGATGTTTGGGACTGGAGAAATAACAGTAGGTAGGGAATTTGCCTTGCATGCAGACAACATGGGTTTGATTCCCAGCATCCTTTATGGTCTCCAAGACTGATAGAAGTTATTTATGAGTACTGAGTCAGGAGTAACTTCTGAGCACTGCTGGGTGTGAACTAACCCCCGCCCCCCAAATACATAGGTGTACAAATATACTCTCATATATAAATCTTTTTTTTTTTTTTTGGTTTTTTTGGGGCCACACCCGGTGACGCTCAGGGGTCACTCCTGGCTATTCACTCAGAAATCGCTCCTGGCAAGCACAGGGGACCATATGGGGAACCGGGGGATCGAACCGCGATCTGTCCTAGGTTAGTGCAGGCAAAGCAGGCACCTTACCTCCAGCGCCACCCCCCGGCCCCTCATATATAAATCTTTAATGTTAATGTATACATATTTCTGATTATTTTAATATGGTTATATAACCTGATGGATCTATTTCCTACTCATATATAAATCTTTAATGTTAATGTATACATATTTCTGATTATTTTAATATGGTTATATAACCTGATGGATCTATTTCCTACATACATTTTGGCAAAGTAGTATGTCTATTAGGGGAAGAAGGCTGAACAGTACGTTGTGATAACCAAGGCTTATTCCTGGCTCTATACGCGCAGGAATCACACCTGACAGTGGAGGGTATCAAAAAGGGGTCATATGTATGCAAGGCAAGTGACATAGGCCCTATATTATCTCTCTTTTTTCTATTTTTTCTTTTAATTTTATAATATTCAATCAATTATATATACTAATTATCACATTGAAAATAATAAAAATCTATGTTAAGCATTACTCATTTTGTTTTGCCTTTATTTGAAGTTTAGCAATTTCATAAATTGCTTTCCTATATTTATGTACATTTTATTTAAGTATAACTGGTTTACCTTAATTTGACACAAATGAGGTGTATGTATATATAAGCTTTATATGAAACTGTATATATGACTTATAATCAATTTTTAAACAGTATACTGTAAACTCCTTTAAGTTAACAGAATGCAGATAAAGTAATATTGCTCTATATCACGGTATAGGTACAAAAGTTCATTCAATCACTCACTGAGTATTTAATAATTACTTCATTAATTTTTACCATTTTAAAATTTTGCCTGAATAAATATGTTTTAGTGTAGACATTTGTGGGCTGCTATATCGACAGGACAGATTCCCAGAGAATAATTGCTGAGAAAAATAATATTTTTTGCTTATTTTTTGGGCCATGCCCAGTGATGCTCATGGGTTATTTTTAGCAATGTGCTCAGAAATCGTTCCTGACTTGGGAGACCATATGGGACCCTGGGAATAGAACCCAGATTCATCCTCGGTCAACCACGTGCAAAACAAAACGCTCTACCGCTGAGCTATCACTTCGGCCCCAAGAATCTTCGTTTTTAATAATGACTGATAGAATACTTTCCCCAAAAAGCTTAACAATTCATATTTTACCTCACATCTATAGCAGCACCAAGCATTGATCTGGCATGAACTTCAAGGTACTCTCCTGCCCTCTCAATTATGCACAGAAAGTACAGCCTCACAATCTAGACTCTCCATAACGTAAATTAAGTTTCATATGTCTGCATTCTTTCTCATTATTCTGTAAGGACATAATTCTTGCCTGAGCCAAAGGCTGCATTATTTCTTAAACAAATCTGTCTTTTCTTGTTCTTGAATCTTTGCTAAAGGGTTTTCTTTTATTTTTTCTTCATTTGGATGTTCCCTTCAGTTTACCAACTCTCTCTTTTCATAAAATTCTCCATGTTCTTTAAACTCTGAAATCTCTTCTCTTCCACATAGACCTTCAGCTAACTGTGTTCCCATTTCTTCTTGATTAGCTAACATGTTTTATGTCTATCTTATTGAACTTCTCTTTAATATACTGTCTTATACACAATTCTTGGTATATTTGCTTGATGCTTACATAAAATAGTAACAGTTTCAAGTTAGAAGAACTGTCTCTATGGTGATATTTTCATAAAGACACTTAATTTTTAATCTAATTTTATGAAGGAAACCAGTAAAAAGTTATATTCAGGTAATATTAAAAATAAAGAAAAGGAAGCATTGAAAATAATGAGCTTATTTCAGACCTGAGTTACTGCAAATGGAGGTTTATTTCTCTAAAAGTTAGAAAGAGAAGACAGTTTAGAGATAAACTAAATGTAGACAGGATCCATTTCTATACTATTGGGTTATTTGTGTGACATTGTACAATAAAAAGGCAGCCACTTTGTCATTCTACACTAGAGAAAGACAAAACTGTATTTATAGATGTAGACTGTAATTATTTCATATGCCTTTTTATCAGCTGTAATGAGGTAACACTGATTAAAATAGAAGTGATGCTTAATCTTTCATACAGGAATAACATCTAAAACTGTAATTAATATGTAAGACCCTGAACAAAATATTAAGCCTCCATTTATTTGTTATTACAAGGAATAATAATTCTGGAAGCTTTACAAGTATGAAAAGTTGGTCATAATCAAACCTGTTGTATGCTATGTGTTTGAATATTATTCTTATTCTTCCCTGAGCTAACTGAACTGCAATAGTATTTCAGTTATTCTGAATATCAGAATATTTTCATTGAATCATTCCTTCCCCATGTCAGGAAAGTGCCTTCTTGCTGTCATCTTGGATCCCTACATCCTTCTGTTAGAACCATTTACTTTCCTCTGCTAGCCATAGCCTTTCCCATCCGAGACTTTCCTTGCTCCCTAAACTCCATAAAAACCTCTAATTTAAGAGGTAAGATCTTTTGGATTTTATTAGTGGTCTAGGGATAAAGGGGCTTATGCACTATTGAAATTTTCCTCGATGTTCATACTAAATCTCGGATTCTCACTTTGGACATTTAAAAAGCATATTCTAATATTACCACTTATTTGAAATAAGAGTTATTAACTTGTCCAACTGCACACAAAATTTTTCACTCATATGACGTCCACAGAATTTTGAAAGTTAATTAAATTAATTAATATATCTTTAAAAGTTGAAAAGGGGAGAGATTTTAAAGAATGAAATTCACTGAGGATGTTGTGAACCTTAATTGTCTCAGAAAAAGCAGATACATGCAGCTCGATTTGTTTCAATGTTTGCAATAAAAAGCATGGAAGGTATCTTAACAAAGGGCCAGATGACCATGCAATCTCATTTGTGAATTTAAATCTGATTGATATTAAAAGAGTTTTTAACAAGAAACGCACAGAGATGGGCTCTCTACTGTTGCTGTAGCTGTGCTATTTAAGTCATCCATTCTTTCTAATAAAAAGTCCAAAGAAATAAAACAATATTGATCTTTATTTATTGACTTCCTTGTGAGTTTAGTTAAAGTTGACACAAATCAATCATGATAAAGTTAAATGGATGATATAGTATAACATGAATTGGAATTGCAAGTGGAGTTTTAATTACAGGGACAGTCACATATTCCTGTATATGCAGATTAAATGGTATGGAATTTTCAGAGTGCACCAGAGCACTAGTTGAAGGAATGGCATAATTCTAACTATTTTCTATGTGCTCTTCATGACAAGTTTCAGCTTCCTATAAAGAACAGAGGAAAATAGTCGCAGAGAGGAGCTACATCACTTTTTCTTCAATAATTCTGTTTAACTTGGTTCGACTTGTTAAGGAATTGAGGGGAATTAGCTTTACCAGAGATAATGCAGAAGATTAGAAAAAGAAGAGGCATTAAACATCATGGAGAGAATAATTTTCATTACCTTTTTATCTTTTCATTTCCAATGTTTATAACTAGTATTAGTTAGAAACTAATACTAATACTAGTACTAGTATTAGTTATAAACTAATATTTATCAACAACCACACCAAGAAAAAATATAGGAAACAAAACAAAACAATCCAAAATAAACAAAGACTCCATTGGAAATGAGACAATTAACAATGTAAAAGCATTTATGTCTTGCTTGGGCGTTGAACTTAGACTAAACTGCTTTCATGTCAGTGGCATCAAGCAAGGGTTGCCTTTGTCATCTGTTTTGAAGGTGGTAATGACTTTGATAAGCAGTACATACACTTTACCTTCTCTTTGTGTCTTTATCTTCAGTCATTAATATAGTTTCAGTCAGAAACTCTTAGAGCTAACATCACCTGAATTTAAGCAATTGGTTTAAAACAATATTTATAGAAAGATCTTAGCAGGGACTGAATTATACACATCTTTTCCTCTTTGGAAGTGTTTTAAAGTGACCTCTACAAGTACTTTGATCCACTATATGTGTCTGCATCAGTACTGTGCTCTCTAAAGCTATTAGGATGGGCTGTGTGTCCAAGATAGATTGGAATTGAAGATCGAAGTATTTATAGCCTCATAGATAATAATTATAATACTTTATTGTATATGCATGAAGTAGTGTCTTTTATGTCTTTGTGTTTAATATTAAGCTTAACTTCACGGGTTATAAAGTCAATAACAATGCAATTTGAGAAAAATATATGACTCTATTATAAAATGTATTCATATGAGATTAAAACAAATTGCAAGATTTGCTGGTGATAAAATCTATGTGTCTGTCCTGGGTATGGGCTTTTCTTGTCTCTATTTCTTCCACAAAAACTAGAGTTGACAGAAACCTTCTGGGTTCTTATGTAAAGGTGAAAAAATTGAACCACGTCCTAGGGAATAAAGGTTTCTTTGATTACCTTTCCTTTTTTCAATTGGTTGCCATTAATTTTAAATTTTCCAGGCAATAAGATAAAGGAAGGAGGGAACTCTTGAGGGGATATCTGGCTTTTTTTTTGTAAGATGCTATCAACTTTTGTCCATTTTGAAACACAGCCTGCTGGATGCAGTGATAGCACCACCATCTTTTGCATTCAAAGACAATTGGCAGTTGGTCCAAATGCTGGAAATAAGGGTCACAGCAATTTCTGTAAGGGGCAGAGTTAATAGTTTTCTGGCCATTCCTAATGCTACATGGAAATACTAACTTTTGTGGAAAAAATAGTTTTAAGTGAACAGCTATATTACTTGGAAAAGAGAACCCTACTCTATTTGGGAATCCAAGAAAACTAGGATAACTGTTATTTTTAAGTGGATGGGCGGTAGCTTCTAGCTTCTCATTGTCATCCACTTGAAAAATTTATTGTGAAACTCACAAAATATTTTCTGGTTAAGAAGTTAGGAGTAGGAGAGATAGCACAGTGGTAGGGTATTTGCCTTGCACGCAGCTGATCCAGGACAGACTGTAAATTGAAAGCCTTCATCCCACATGGTTCCGTGCCTGACAAGAGTGACTTCTGAGTGCAAATCCATGAATAACTCTGAGCGCCACCAGTGTGACCCAATAAATCAAATTTAAAAAAGGGAAAAAAGAAGTGAGAATGATAAACTATTTAACAAATAACATGTTGTAAAAAATTATTTTGGGTATACTAATTTATTTATTTATTTATTCATTTATTTATTTAGCTAAAAGTAACTTTCATTACCTGGAGATATTTAGGCATTCCCACATGTTGTTCAAAAAATAACTTACAACTATTGCTTATTGTTATTATTCTTTATATTTATTTTTGACTGAGTATACATGAGCTGGTGTTTATGTATATTTATTAACTATTGATAAATAGTATATTCACTACAATTAAGTTCAGCTGTTATTAAAAATAAGTGGGAAGTAATAGGAAAAGTGTATGCTTATTTCTCTAGGCATAATATTCTAGACAAATAAAATTCAGGCCTTGCAATTAGTTCTTAGTTGGATACCTCTTAGTGTTTGGAGATGGTAAAGTATGATCTTAGTTCTATGATGTTCCTCTTGAAAATCTATTTATAATAGAAAATTGAAGGAGAAAATATTGAGTTATATAAGTATTTTCCTATTTTTTCTGATGAGACACATAGCAGATCGGAAAGACAGTATAGAGAAACTTTGTTCCATGTTTCATATAAGAATTATAAAATGATATTTTTCACCTAAAGAGAAATATAAGTTACCATTAACTTTCTGGGAGAATCTACAATTATTAAATATAATCAATTGAGAAATGCAAGCCAGAAAAAGCTTATGTTTTTTGGTATAATTTGATCAATGTGTTTTATTGAAACAAACTGATGTATTTTTTTGTTGCTTTGTTTTTTTGTTTTTCTGGCCACACCCGTTTGATGCTCAGGGGTTACTCCTGGCTAAGCACTCAGAAATTACCCCTGGCTTGGGGGGACCATATAGTACGCCAGAGGAGCAAACTGCGGTTCTTCCTTGGCTAGTGCTTGCAAGGCAGACACCTTACCTCTAGTGTCACCTCGCTGGCCCCACAAATTGATGGTTAAGTCCTATGATTTCTATAAAAGAGTTTATATGATAATTTTCATTATTTTGTATGTTTGGTAACAAATGTGATGTTGTCTTTAAATAATTTGTTGTTTTATTATCGCACTTTGATTATTTGATATTACATGCACCAATATATTTTGGGAAGTATTCCCTTTAATTTTTTGGTGTGCATCTTTCTCCCTGTCTTTACTCACAGGGAACTCTTGTACAACTAATTCTGATTTGCATGCCCCTGAGGGTCAGAGTTATAGCAAAGCAGGTGGGTGTTTGCCAGGCATCGGCCTACTTTGGTTCAATCCCTGACATCTTGTATGGTCCCCCAAGGCTGTCAGTAGTGATTTCTGTGAGTGCAGTTCCAGGAGTAACCCCTGAGCACTGCAGGGTGTGGTTCCAGAGCAAATAGACAGATAGACAAACAGATAGATTGATGATGATGATAGATGATGATAGAAAGATGATAGTCAGACAGACAGACAGATAGATA
>PVKC010010777.1:0-25426 GCA_004027635.1 Crocidura indochinensis | reverse complement strand
TTATTATGAAATTATAAAATATATCAGAAGTAAGACATTTTGAAGAGTCAAGGTGAAAATGGACAGTGTTGAAAATTCTTGCTAATAGTACTAAGGGCCTACTTATTAGGCAGCGTGTCATTGAAAGGAGGTTCATTGTAAATAAAAGAAGATTTATAGGCTCTCCCCACTCCCTTTCGTTACTTTTTTTTTACAGTGCCAGAAATTGGAAGCCTCACATGTGGTACATTTTCCCTCTACCACTGAACTATATCCTTCACCTCTATTCTGAAAATATTCTGAAAACAATCTTCTTAGCATGAAATTTTGAAATTAAAAAATAGTTTGATTATGTAGTTGATAGAAAACTCATCCCAGAAGCAAGGTGTCATTGGGGGGGTGGGTTACATCTGGCAGTGCTCAGGGGTTACTCCTGGCTCTAGACTCAGAAATTGCTCCTGATCGGCTCGGAGGACCATACAGGATGCTGGAATTTGAAACACTGTCGTTCTGCATGTAAGGCAAATGCATTACCTCCATGCTATCTCTCCGGACCCTGTTTTTATTTCTTTTGATGTGTGGGCCACACCAATGGTACTCATCACTTCTGATGACCTCAGGGGACTTTATGGGATGCTGGAGGTCAAGTTAGGGTTGGCTGTAAGCAAGGTTAATGCCCTTCCTATTATAGTATCACTCCAGACCTATCACCCCTTGATTTCCTTCTTTCTTATCTTTCTCCTCTAGCAGTGGTCCTCAAACAATGACCCATTGGCCACATATTGCATTTGTTCCCATTTTATTTCCTCACTTCAAAATAAGATATATGCAGTGTGCATAGGAATTTGTTTATAGTTCTTGCTTTTATTTATTTAATTTATTTTTTGTTTTTTTGTTTTTTTTTGGGGGGGGGTCAAACCTGGCAGCGCACAAAGCTTACTTTTGGATCTGTGCTCAGAAATTGCTTTTGGCCAGCTTGGGGAACTATGTGGGATGCCAGGATGTGAACTGGAGCCCATTGTGTTGACTGTGTGCAAGGCAAAATGCCTAACCACTGTGCTATCGCTCAGCCCCTGGTTTTTGTATTTATTTATTTATTTTTATTTTATTTGTTTATTTTTGGGTCACACCGGCAGCGCTCAGGGGTTACTCTTGGCTCTATGCTCAGAAATCACTCCTGGCGGGCTCAGGGGACCATATGGGATGCTGGGATTCGAACCACTGACCTTCTGCATGAAAGGCAAACGCCTTACCTCCATGCTATCTCTCCGGCCCAGGTTTTGCTTTTAATATAGTCAGGCCCTCTAACGGTCTGAGGGACAGTGAACTGGCCCCCAGTTTAAAAAGTTTGAGGACCACTGATCTAGGGCCAAGGGTGATCTACATACTCTCCATTTAATAGCTTGCATTCTATATACCACAGCAAATTCTTTTAAGTCATTTGTTCATTTGTGGTGATGAATTCTCTGGAAATTAGATAATTGTCTTAGTTGGTTTGGATGTTGCATACAAAGTGGGTGGCTTATAAGCAATAGAATTTTCATTTATAGCTTTTGAAAATGGACAACCGAGAGCAGGGATCCACATGGTCATGTTTGGGTGAAGGCTCTCTTCTGTGTTGTAGAATGCTAGCTTTTTTTTCTTCTAGTGTCAGAGCTAGCAGGGTTGTTTTGTTTTGTTGGGAATTTTTGTTTGTTTTTGTAATACCTGATGGTGCTCAAGGGTTACTTTTGGCTCTGTACTCATGAATTATTCCTGCCAGTGACCTCAGGAAATCACATAATATGCTGAGAATTGAACACTGATTTGATGCATCAAGGCAAATATTCTACCCTGTGCTATCACTTCAGCCCTAGATCTGGGAGTTTTTTTTTTAACTAAATCTTTATTTAATGCCATATTACAAGCATGTTCATAGTTGAGTTTCAGTCATAAACAGAATACCCCCTTCACCAGTCAACTGGTGAATTCTCACCACCAATGTCCCCTTCCCCACCCCTGCCTGTATCTCTACAGGCATTCTACTTCTCTCATTCTTTAACATTGTCATGCTAGTTATTAGTGTAGTTATTTCCCTAATAGCTTTCACCACTCTTTGTGGTGAACTTCAAATTGATCTGGGAGTTTTAAGGAGTTACACCTAGCTCTGTGCTTGGGGGTTGCCCCTGGCAGGACTCAAATATACATTTGGTACTGAGGGTTTGATCTGGGATTCCAACATGAAAAGCAAGGCATGGTTGTATACACTCAGTCTACTGAACTCTCCCTTGGCCCTAGAGTTCTAGTCTTCCATGGACAGGGAATGAGAAAGGAGTTCTTAGAGGCCCATAGGTAAGGGCACTAAATCTCCTCCAGGATCCAATCACTTCCTTAAGGACCCATGTCCTAGTACTGAATATTAAAATTCAACACATGGATTTTGGGATTCATAAGAATTCAATCTAGTGCAGTAAAATGAAACTTAAGTCTACTTAATTGGGCACAAATAAACTGGAATACATAGAAATGCTCAGAAAACAAACCAACCACAGTGGGTATCGCTGTCAGCCCCTGACTGAGAGTGACCCCACACAATTTGTCACACAACTTTCCATACACTTTGAGTGGTGTTTGTTACATTATCTCTGACTTATGGGCCAAAGATCCAAGGGCCAAAACAGAAAATAAATAGCTGTAGAGCTTTTAAGGGAAAACAAATATGCATGAAACTGTTAATATTTTCCTTCAATATTGGGTATCATTGCGTGTGCCCTCTGGAATATTAAAACGAACTCTGGAGGCTATTTAATTATATCATGGTGAGGTAGATTAAAAGCAGCTACAAATTCTTTGCTCCTTGAAAGCAAGATTCTGGACCTTTTGGACTCTCTGGGGGAACCCTGAGCTGTCATGTTGGATGTTCGCCTTGATACTGCCAAGCTACATCCTGCTACTGTCAATCCCTCCATAGAAACTAGATATGGGAGTAAAGTTGTCTTCTCTTTGTCCTCCAGCTGAACACCACTAAGCCTTGTATGACATTCTCCAACCCTTTTTCAGCTTTATTAGTACTGCCATTGATTACTTTTCAATTCTTGCATTGCTCAATTCTCTGAGATGTAGCTATGAATAAAGACAGCTTCTGTTTTCCCTTTTCCCTTTGCTCATCACCTTCCTGTGATACTGGTACTCCAAGGCTTGCATGCTTGGTGATGGCGCTCACATTCTTGGTAGCTGTACATAGGATCACAGGGACAAAGTTGGGAATGATATTCTAGGGATAGGTTGATGGAGGTTGAACTTGCAGCCTTATATCTGCAAGGGAAATTCTCTACCACTTAGCATCATCCTGGACACTAAGACAATTTTAGTTTATGAGAAATTACTTGAAGGAAAGAAGATATGGGGTCCCAAGGATGTTGACATGATATTAGATTGCAATGCAGTTCTGACATCTGCAGAAAAAGAGAGAAGGAAGGGAAATTGGAAAGTAGACAGGCTTAGACAGTGCTTAAAAACAACAACAAAAAAAGTCACACAGTTCTCAGAAAGGCTTCTGCACCTGTGAGGGAGTCCTTGAGTCAATGTCCACCTCAGAAGAGTCTCTCTCTCACTTAGAAGGTAGGAATTATCTGCCTTGGCAGCCTGGCCAACCTTGCCCGAGGACTGAAGCAGCCATGGGCTGTCCCTGTGCACACAGCTGCAGCCATCAGTCATTTTTGTGCTTGGCTAAAGGAGAGCCGAGAGGCACTTTTCCTGGCTTCAACCCTGCTTTCAGCTTTCTTTTTCTCCTTTTCTTCCTATCTTTTTTTTTTTTTTTTTTTACTTTAGAAGTATTATTTCAGTTCCAGACTTGGTATCAGAACTGGTGATAAAACAATAGATAAAACTATTATGGAAATTCAGTATTCATTTCCCATTTATGATTTCATGTTGGATTCTGTGAAATAAATTCAATGAAAAGCACTTTTTATTTGTTTGCTCTTGTTTTTAAGCCAGGTGTGTTGCTCAAGGAGACTCAAAGTTTACTTTAGCTCTGTTTTCAGGGATCTATCCTGGAGATGCTCAGGGGACCACATAACAACAGATCCATCTCTGGTTGTTTGCATGCAAAGCAAGTGCCTTACCTACTGTACTATCCTTTCAGGGAAAACATTTGAGTAGAGGGAGAAAGATGTATTTAGTTCTATGCACTCTCTTCCCATCTACTTATTCCAGGAGCCTTGTTTCTCAAACTCTAGGTCAGGTCATTCTTAATAGTGAATTTATTTACAGAAAATTTCATAAAATGTGGGAAAGTCAAATCACATTTCTTAAGCTTTTTACCAATGCCATTTCCAGAAGGGGGCAAATTTATGAAATTGAACTCATTTCAGGAAATCCAGGGGTCTATGTGAAATATAGCGAGTAGGTTGATTTAATCAGACTGTTTGGGTGAAAAAAACCAGAAGTTTATTCAAATTATTCACAGGTTTAGCATAAGGTTACATGTACATGGGAACTTGTGCAAAGTTATTCCTTTGGCCTTGGAAGATGAAGAGCTCCAGCAGAATCCAGGCCACACAGAGACTGAAACTGGAATTGTACGGTCATTTGGATTTCTGGATTCTAAGAACATTTCCCTTGAGGGGAGGGAGGTAAGGATTGTAACTGATGTTTTTTTTTTTTTTTTTTTTGGTTTTTGGGTCACACCCGGCAGTGCTCAGGGGTTACTCCTGGCTCCATGCTCAGAAATTGCTCCCAGCAGGCACGGGGGACCATATGGGGCACCGGGATTCGAACCGATGACCTTTTGCATGAAAGGCAAATGCCTTACCTCCATGCTATCTCCCGGGCCCCTGTAACTGATGTTTAATCCCTTTTTTGTAACTCTTCTTTTCCTCCTGATAGTCTTTTCCTCTGTCCTTTATCTTCCTCTCCTCCATCCCTATTCTTCCCCTTACCTCCCCCCCCCTTTTTTTGGGGTCACACCTGAAGGCGCTCATGGGTTACTGCTGGCTCGGTGCTCAGAAATCTCTCCTGGCAAGCACAGGGGACCATATGGGAAGCTGAGATTCAAACCATCATCCCTCTTGGATTGGCTGCTTGCAAGGCAAAAAAGTCCTACAGCCGTGCTATCTTTCCTGCCCCTCCTCCCCTCTTTTGTACCCCTTGGGTTATTTCTCTTCTTGAGCACATGGCCTCCTCAGACAACCCTCAGAAGTCTCCTTTTTATTTGGTGATTCTTTGTGTGACCCAAAGGTTTATTGCCTTGCCTAGTTCAAAATCTCACTGACCATCTAGTCATGGAGAGGGCGACTAGTTTTTTCCTGTTGCACACTTCACTTTTCCTTGATCTTCTGCTACACACCTGTTCCTCAGGTGGTAAAAAAAAAATTATTATTATTTTTTTTGGGTTTTTGGCCCACACCCGGTGATGCTCAGCAGTTACTCCAGGATGGACGCTGGGGACTGAACTGAGGTTCGTTCTGGATCAGCTACGTGAAAGGCAAACACCCTACCTCTGTGCTATTATTGCTCTGGCCTCTCAAAAACATTTTTGATTAGAGACTGAGAAGATAGGAGTCAAAGTCTTGAATCTATTGCTAAGGAAGTGGTTGAAGTTGGATCATCTTTTTAGGTGACAAAGGAGATCTGATGGTCAGGCCGCAAAGAAAGAAAGCCTGGGTTCTTTGAACTTCTCTTTATTTCTGAAAGCTTCCCTGATTTTTGCTCCTGGTCCCTCCGATGACTCAGAGAGAGTCTTCAAGCCAGATCAAGGTTTTTTTTCCAGCCTCCTGTTGGTAAGATCCACCATATCCTTGTTTGAGAAACTGGAGGAGGTTGAACTACAACTAAAAAGGGCTTGAATTTTGAGTAAATGCTACTTTTCATCTGATTCGGGGCTTTTCATGTGGGAGGAATGCGAAATATAAGTGAGTGGGGAGAGAAGAATTCTCCATAGTCTGTATTCATTTTCTCCAGCTGTTTCCCAGGACCAGTTTTGAATACCATTCTCATCTGTCTGGAGCCCCTGGCTCAGGGAAGCATCATTTTCATTCACTAAATACTTAGTGCTACTGTCCAGTTCTGGGTTTTATGTTTACACTAGTGAGCAGAACAGCTCTTAAATTTTTGAGAATTGTAGTCACTTGGATTTACAACTTGTCAATGACAAAATTGAGATACTTCTATTGAATTCATTCACTCATTCTAGCTGAATTCACTCATCATTATACTCTCCAGTTCTATTCACATAGTGGCAAATTTTCAGTTTTGTCTTTCCTTATAGCTAAGTAATATTTCCAATATACCAGTTTACAATAGTTATCTTTTCTAGGACTCTTCCTTTTAATTGTTCACCATCAAGAAAAAAAAAAGAGTCAATAAATAAATATGTGATTCTAGCTCACAAGAGATACCCTTCTTCAGAAATTTCCTAAATAGATATCAATTAGGGCAAAAAGCACCCTTCTTGCTAGTTTTATGCTTAATACATACGATAAAATAAAGCCTTCTTTGATAGTCTCCTGAGAAGTAGCAGAATCTAGTCAAATTAACTTTTGTTTGTTTATTTTGGGGTCACATCCAGTGGTACCAAGGACCTATTCCTAATTCTGTGGTATAGAGTGACCCCTGGTGGTACATGGGGGACCATATACAGTGTTAGGAATCAAACTGGGGTCTGCTGCATGTAGGACAAGTGCTTGACCTCCTGTACTATCTGTCTGCCCACAAATTTACTTTTTTTTATTTTTTATTTTTGGTCCATAACCAGTGATGCTCAGGGGTTACTCCTGGCTATGTGCTCAGAAATCGCTCCTGGCTTGGTGGACCATATGGGACATTGGGGGATCGAACCACAGTTCATCCTAGGTTAGTGCATACAAGGCAAATACCCTACCACTTGCTCCACCACTCTGGCCCCAGATTTATTTAGTTCTATAGTCAGCATAGATTCTCACTCTTTTACTCAAGCATGGTGTAACACTTGGTAAGTTATTTAGCTTATTTCAAATATATTTGTGTATGTGTCATTTTTATCACTTATCAAATAAAGCTATATATGTGATAGTAAAAATATTTGATATATAATAGAAGTTTAGTAAGAATAAGTTTTTTTGTTGTTTGTTTTTTGGTCACACCCGGCAGTACTCAGGGGTTAGTCCTGGCTCCAGGGCTCAAAAATTGCTCCTGGCAGGCTCGGGGAACCATATGGGATGCCAAGATTCAAACCTTCTGCATGAAAGGCAAATGCTTTACCTGTATGCTATCTCTCTGGCCCCAAGAATAAGTTTTTAATCTTTTTTTAAAGAGTGAATAAGGGACAAGATAGATCTGGAATTGCACAGTGGAAGAAGTCTGAGAGTTCTGAATCAAGTCTATTTTATTCAATTATTAGAAATTTTTGCATTTATTCTAACTATAAAATTAAGGGTTTACTCTGTACCCAATATACTAGGTTATGGGGTATAGTTTTGAGCTGGACAAACCTAATTTTTGCCCCTATTAAGTTATTATTATAAGTATTTCCCTTTACCCCCTACCCCTTACTCATTTCTTCACACCATACTCCTTACCTCCCTCTCTCTCCTTTCTTTTTCCAACAGTGGGGTCATATTTTTAGTAAGAATAGAATGATGAAAATGTTGTTTAAAATCATATGGAAAATAGTGGAGTAGGAGAGAGACAGAGAGAGAGACAAAGAGAGATGAGAGAGAGAGACAGAGAGAGACAGAGAGACAGAGAGAGACAGAGAGAGAGAATGATGGCAACACAATGGGTGGATGTTCCCCTTTGTCTTTTTTTTCCCTTATATAACAAAGAGCCTATGCTTAGGATATTATTGCTATAGAGAGCAACTCTATAGCATAGTATTTGTTGTAGAGAAGCATTCATTACAACCATGTGAACCAACAGCCGGCCATGGAAATAATCTTGTTATTCACATAGCTTATTACAACAGTGAGATGCTCCATCTTCTAAGCTGACCTTTGTTCCTTTCTGCAGGGATGTGGGCCAGTGACGATTTACACATCTATATATTCTAGGGCTGCTCTAAACAACTGGTAACTGAGGTGAAGGGGCAGGGGCTTTGCATAAATAGAAAGCAAATGCTTATTTGTCGGCATTGCTCTCCTCTCCTTTGTTTTATCCTCTTTCCAAAAATAAAGTGCATTGTTCCCAGGGAGTGGAATTTGAAGTGGCAGCTGTCTGCCTGGCTGACTCCTTTCCAAAGAGCAGACCCAAGGAGGTACTAGGGTTAACTTGAGTTTGCTCTGTCCGCTACCAACACTGGGATTCAAGCTGCCAAAATAACTGTGTTCACAGGGAGTGTTGGGTTGAGCTAGAAATGCTCACAGCTCACACCTTTACAATGATGTACAAGTTTTGTAGGAATTAACCTCTGGTGTTTTTTGTTTTTTGCCTTTTTTTCCTGACAGCACTGCTTATTGGAAAGCTTGCCTTTTTCCTCCAGTAACAGTTGTAAGGAACTGTTTAGCTTCACTTGTGTTCTATTCTACTCTTTCAACTATCAACATGGGCTGAAAAATCACTTCACTGGTCAGCAGCCACTCAAATGGGATTTAATTTTAATTGAGCTCTGTTTTGTGACTCTATTTGTTTGATGGAGCAGTGAAATTAAGAAAGTGGCCAAGTACATTATGCTATGCCGAAGGAACTGACTTTAGGAAAAACTTAGGATTCACTCGATGACAACTCTGGTTGACTGGCAGGGGTCCTCAAACTTTTTAAAGAGGGGCCCAGTTCACTGTCCCTCAGACCATTGGAGGGCCAGACTATAGTAAAAACAAAAATTATGAACAAATTCCTATGCACACTGCATACATCTTATTTTGATGTGAAGAAACAAAACAGGAACAAATATAATATATATACGCGGGCCGTAGTTTGAGGACCACTGACTTAAAGGGTATTTACCTAGGAGAAATATTTTATCCAGGAAAATTCAGTGGAAAAACATTCAGGTACCTAGTCTAGTTTTTTTTGGAATTGATTTACATTGATAGGGCTAGATTTAACAAACATTGATTCAGCCTTTTAGTGTATTTAGCACACCAAGATATCTGTATAAGACTCTATATCCTCTCTACAAGTGGCTGATTTGAAATAAATATAATAAATAATATTATATGAATGATAAATAAATAATAAAATGCTCTTATTAGCAGGGATATGCTGAAGAGATAGTAGACAGGTGAACCCAGGATCATCAATCAGTCTTTGATGATGGAAGAAAAATTCCTTAGAGATGTCGTTACAGCTGAGGAGAGTCATAGTTGATTTTCAGGAACTAAATAATGTGCTAGGGGCTTAGATGGTGTGGTAGCACATACAATTATCCACCCGACTTCAAATATTAACTATATATTAGTGTTGAAGTAAATGAAGATTAAAAACCAGAGGTAAAAAATGGATATGTCTTCTGAAAGAGCATTGTCTAGATTGTTGGTACCATCCTATTAAGAATACATATATATATACACATATATATATGTATTCTTAATACATATATATGTATTATATAAGGATTATATATAAGGGTTCTTAATATATATATATATATATATATATATATATATTTACATCCTAAACCCCTGAAACTGTGAAAGTGACTTGATTTGGAAAGAGGAACTTAGCTAAAATAAGAATCGAAATGAGCTCATTCTGAATTGTCTGAGAGGTTAAGTTCAATGGTAAACTTTCTTCTAAGAGATTCACAGAGTAAAATGGAGACATAAAGACAGATGTAAAGATAGCTCTAAAAATTGCCTACAGCCCCCAGGGGAAGGAAGAGGCAAGGAGGGATTACTTTTTGGAGTGTTTGGAGGGAGGGAGACTGCCTACCCTTTGATTTTAGATGTCTGGCTTCCAGAAGTGTGAATAAATACATTTCTGTTGGTAAAACCAACAGACTTTCTGTTAGCTAAACCAACTTGATGGCTTAAGCCATGAAGTTTGTGGAGATTTGTTATGTCAGGTTTAGGAAACAAAGGGCATACACTAATCATTTGATTCTGGAAATTCATAGTTGGAAACCATTTTAGTGATCTTTATCATACCTTCATTCCCTCCTTCCAAAATATGCAACTTAAGTCCCGTGTTAGCCACTGTTCTTGGTGCTGAGTACATTTTAAAATGTATATATAAATGAAGGCAACTAGTATTCAGGCTCCTCAGGGAGCTTCTATTCTTTAAATATAAACACAGCATTAATATTTATCAGAGAGAAAAAGGATGGGTGCATGTGTGTTTTGAGTCTTGAAGGAGGGCTGGCACCCCTGCATTTCTGCAAAGAGGTGAATTGCTCACCAGATGGGAGCCATGTACTCTACACTATAAGCGTGCTCAGAAGCAGGGGAAAGATATCTCCACAGAAAGCACTAGGAGCTCAGCTTTTCTAGTGCAATTTTAGGCTCACTTATAAACCAAAGGGACCACAGCCCTCCTGAAGAAAACAAAAGGATCCTTTCTTCAACAGTCTGTGGATGGAAGTTCTATGCAGAGTTCACTTTGTTGCTTACTGTGGTTTGAATTCTTTGGGACAGGATAAGGTAGAATGAGAGCTAAGGAGAACAGGGAAGAGAGGAGGGCAGGGGAAAGTCAGTCAGAGATAACCCCCCCCTTTAATAACTTGGCTTTTAGAGATAGTATAGGGCTGGCTGGGGTTCCATCTTGGGTATCACACTAGAGGTAATTGTGAACACTGTAAGCTGGCTCTAGATGTTCTGGCATTATAGGGCCTGAGCAGAAC
Source organism: Crocidura indochinensis (assembly GCA_004027635.1). NCBI lineage: Eukaryota > Metazoa > Chordata > Mammalia > Eulipotyphla > Soricidae > Crocidura > Crocidura indochinensis. The sequence goes on along the minus strand of PVKC010010777.1, from coordinate 14,712 downwards.
CACACCCTTGGCATTGACTAAATATAAGGCTGGCCCCTGAGCCTCCATGAATACCACTTAGGATTAATCCTCCACCAGGTTTTTTTTTTTAATTTTTTTTATTGGAGGCACACTTGGTTTTTGTTAATTGTACAATTAAATTTACTGACAATGCCACTTTCTCTCTCACTCTAGTTCACTTACAGTCTTCCATTGAATCATTTATGGAATTCATTTAGTCATTTGTTCCCATAGATTATATAGGGGGCTCCAAGCTAGTGGTCAAAGTGGAATGGTATTCTGGAAGGCAAGGAAGCTATGAGGAGTTAATGTCTCATGACATTCAAGATACAGACCTTGACACTGAATAGCCATGTCTGTCTAGGTAGACACAGCCTGTAATGTGAATTGTACAGACAGGCAAGGTAATGCCCTCGATGATTGGCAAAAAGGGTCACAGAGGCTAGCATGGTGCAACAGAGGGTTCTGGAGAATGAATAGCTCAAGGTGGGTGTTGAAAGATAGGGAGGATTTAGCCAGATGAGAGAAGATAGAGATTTGGATGTGATCCTCATTCCCTTTCCCCCCTCTTAACCCTAGGGTAAGAAGGAGATAGCATGCTCAACTATCTAGTGTCAGAATGAATGGTCTTCTGAGGTAAGGAGTACAATTTGTGTAAGTTGGGATATCTAATTATGGTAAAAAGAAATCTTGAAGATAAAAACATTTATATATGTATTTGTGGCCTGCATATGGAAGCCTTGAGTACTTGCTATGATGCTTGTATGTGGATATAGATAGGAGGCAGTTTAGCCATTGCTGCTTTGTTTTTCTTCTTTTAGTTTTTAAGGAGACAAAAAATCTATTTTTATCCTAAAAGTAATAATGCTCATTACAGGACATAGAAGGATTGTGGAAAAAAAGAAAAACAAATCACTTGTAATCTCGCTTGAAAGAAATGAGTGCTGTCAGTATTTTTCTTGCTTGCCAGCTTAGAAAATAGTTGCAGAAACCACGTATGTATTATTTTATACCTGGCTTTTTCAAATCTTACTCTTATAAGCATCTCCTAGTATTATTACAGTCTTCCAGGAGCATGCTTTTTAAAATCTATATCTAGGAGATGTACATTCATTTACTTAATCTTTCCCCTATGGTTGAATATTTGATTTACTAGCATTTCTCAGTATGATAAATCAAGCTGGGATGAGCTTCGTGGAATAATCTTCTTCCATATTTATGATTATTTCCTTTGGCTTGATCCTGACATGGGGAATCATGGAACAAAGGGCATGAACATCTTTAAGGCTCTTTGAACATTCTGCCAAATTGCTTCCTTGGGGGTTGTTGAGCTTTGGAAGTACATGATGAAAGATGAGTCTCATAGCTGAGGACAGGCAGGGCCAGGCCAGAGAGAAAGAGCATTCCAGACATTCTAGCAGGAAGAGCCACAGCCCTGTTGATATGCTGTCCTGATAGGAAAGCAGTGCTGGTGGCCCTGCCATTTTTAGAAAGCTGGGTTTGAATTTTTCCCTACAAGGACTGTGGGACTCCAGGCACACAACTTTTTTTTTTTCCTTTTTAATTTCCTATGTCCTCCAAACTTACCTCAACCCCAGGGCCTTTGCATTTGCAATATTCTTCTCTGAGAGTGCCTTTCCCCAGAACTTGTCATATTTAGTGCCTCTTGATAAGTTATTTATCATTTCGAATGTCAAATGCTCAGAGAGACCATCTCTTTTTTTTTTTTTTTTTGGTTTTTGGGCCACACCCGGTGATGCTCAGGGGTTGCTCCTGGCTATTCGCTCAGAAGTCCTCCTGGCAGGCACGGGGGACCATATGGGGAACCGGGGGATCGAACCGCGGTCCGTCCTAGGTTAATGCAGGCACCTTACCTCCAGCGCCACCACCTGGCCCCAGAGAGACCATCTCTAATGACCTATTTATTCCAAAAATAAGTTCACCATTCTGGGCCACCAATCACTTCCATTGGCTGATTTTCTTGATAGCAATTCATTCTGTCCATAGTCAAGATTCAAGAGTTATTTGTAGAATTATCAGATGAAATCATTCATTCTTTTATTCAACACATATTTTTATTATAATTTTTTTTATTTTTTAATAAGGAAGTACAGAAACATTATAGAGAAGTTGTGGTATATACTCAACAAATATTTTCTGAAGACCACTTTAAAATCTTCCCATTGATAAAAATAGTTAGCCTAACTTCCAGAAGAATTTCTAGAATTGATCCCTATCTTTTTTCTTCTACCTTATCTTGATTTGCCTCCTTCTTTAGTCAAAGCACCATGTGTAGATTCGTTTTAAGCATATGAATGCTCCATGCTTCTTAACTGCCACAGGGCTTTTTACCTCTGGTCCTACTCGTCTGTCAGATCTCAGATCAAGGGCACATCTTTGGAAACTGTCTTTTGCTTTTTTGTGGGAGCCAATCTCAAAAACAGCCCCCAGTAAAGTTTACCTGCTAGCATTTTTGTTTTGTTTGTTTTGGGAGCATATTCAGTGGTGCTCAGGGCTTACTCCTGGCTTCACACTCAGGAATCATGAAAGCCAGGATACAGATATGGATAGCATGCTCAAATATCTAGTGTCAGAATGGACCGTATGGAATATGGAAGCCAGGGATTGAACCCAGGTTAGCTGCTTGTAAAGACAAGCACCTTACCTGCTGTACTATAACTGACCCTCCCAACATTTTTATTCAGACATTTGTATATCATTTTATTATGGTTCTGTGCATCTATCTCTTTTCTTTTTAATCAGTGGAATGTAATAGAGGTTTCTGAGGCCATTTTATAACAAGTCTTATCTTTTTATTAATGATTAATAAATGCAAATTAAAACCACAGGCCACAGTGACAATTGTATCCAAAAAATAATAATAACAAATGTTCCCAAGGGTGTGGAGAAGAGGAATTCTCATGCACAGATGGTGGAAATATAAACTGGTATAATGACTTTGGAAAACACTATGGTATGGGGCTTCTTTAAGAAGCTTAAAATAGAGTTACTATATGCTCCAGCAATCCCACTTATGGGTATCTATTCAAATCAATTTGAAATGTTTATATCCACCAAGAATATAATAGCTAAAATATGGAAACAACTGTCCATAGATAATTGAATAAAGAAGATGAGGTATCTATCTATCTATCTATCTATCTATCTATCTATCTATCTAATCTATCTCTTGTCCAACATCACTGTATTATCCCAACATTACTCCACCCCACTGTGACATCTATTCATCTATACAATATATTTCCAATGTAATTCTATTAAATCATAAAAGATGAAATTTTGCCATGTGCAACAAAATTGGAAGGATCTCAAGAGAATTATGTAAAGTGAAATCAGAAGGAAAAACACAATACTGGATGATTTCATCCATGTATGCAATATAAAATAAAGTTAATGAATAGGAAAAACAAATTAAAAATTAGTCAGTGGACATTGACAACAGAACTAAGGCTAGTTGAAGGCCAGAAGGGTGGCAGTATTATTTACATATTCATTTTGAAAACCTGATAAAAAAGAAGTGCTGCGTTTTTGCACGTGGTACTTTTAGAATACTTGCTCTTGGGATACTACTCCTCTTAGAAACCAGCTGCCATGCTGTAAGAAGCCCAAGTCACATGGAAAGATAGGTGTTGACAGCCAGCATCAAATGGCTATCAGACAAATGAGCCATCTCGGACATCTAGCCCAGTGGGACCTTTATGGTCTCTATTCCAGCTGCCCATATGACTACAACAGTGTGGCAGAGCCCAAGTCAGTTCATAGAATCATGGGGAACAGTGTATATGTGTTAATTCATCAAGCTTGGATGACTATACATTGAGATGGATAAAAGGGAACAATTGTATTATTGTAGTCTTTATAAGATGTGACATTTCTCTTCTTTGATAGTACATGTCATATCTGTGACTGAGGGGTCTTGACTAAATACTTAATTATTAATTATTTTCCTTATTATCTATAAACTTTACAAGAGCAATGACCATGGATTATTTAGTTTTGTTTGTTTTTGTTATCATTGTCTTGGATCTCCATTGGTAGTAGCTAGCTATCACTTTCTGGACACGGATCAATTTTCAGAACCCAACTATGGTTTACATTTTATGAGTGACAGAATTTTGCATGTCCTGCAAGAAGGTTAGAATGTCAGATAAACCCTGTTGGTCCCTTTATAGCTAAAATACAGTCCTTGTCTTGACTTCAATCAGAGGCTCTTTCTCTCAAAGCTTAGTAAGGAGTTTTGATTTTGAAGCAGTAACATTGAAAAGCAGGCCAGCTTAGAATTCATTCTAGTAATCTTGGTAGTGTCCTTGCACTCTGTAACAAGAACCTGGACATTCTCCTTCCTTACTCTTCTCAAGTATAGCTTTCAATATGCTTCTGCTTTCTGACTCCTTAGTTCTTGCTCTCTGTTTTACAAGTGAATTCTCCAAATGTGGTGTGAACCTTTGGACTACTTGTTATCTCTCTAAAAATAATCCTTTCTGTCCATTAGCTGAAACTGCTTTTTGTGTATCATGAAGTATATAATGCATAATGAAGAATACAGAACATTTACATAATACCCTAGGTGAAAAATATAAGCAGGAAAAAAATTGAATAAATATTAATGGAATGAATACTTGCCAGGGCCCAGGTGGACATCAAGATTTCTTAAGTTTTAGTCATAATTTATATTTTGCAACTTAATCTTTTTTTTGTTTTTTTTTTGTTTTTTTGTTTTTGGGTCACACCCGGCAGTGCTCAGGGGTTACTCCTGGCTCCATGCTCAGAAATTGCTCCTGGCAGGCACGGGGGACCATATGGGGCACTGGGATTCGAACCGATGACCTTTTGAATGAAAGGCAAATGCCTTACCTCCATGCTATCTCCCGGGTCCCTTTGCAACTTAATCATAAGCAAACACAGTAATAATAGGTAAGTGCTGCCTGAGTGATAGGCAAAAAATATGGGAACTTACCACATTAAGAGGGGAAGAAGATTCCTTTGATGTAAGTCAGTGGCCATAATTAGATGAATAGACTGGAGCGATAGAACAGTGGTAGGACATTTTCCTTGCTTGCAACTGACCCTGAACTGACCTCGGTTTAATCCCCGAAGTCCTATATGGTCCCTCAGAACCAGGAGCAATTTCTAAGCGCAAAATCAGGAGTAATCCTTGAACTTCACAGGGTGTGGCCCCAAAACAAACAAAAAACCAAACAAACAAACAAAAAAATCCAAGACAAAACATAATTAGATGAGCAGTAAATATTAATTGAATGAAATAGTAATGTATTATTAAAGTAAAACATATAAAATCACAAATTCTAAAGAGCTATTAAATGGGAAATTTTGTTGAAAACACTTGGCAAATATATCAGGATTATTAAAGTTGCAAATCCAATTTAAAAACTGGATTAAGTAAGATTCATGGAATAAAAAATTATAGGGAATACAATAATAACAGGGATACAAGTAAATTATCAGCCCCTTTTTCTCATATCTTAACTTTATTTACATAATAAAGAACAGGCTTTATTCTTAGGTTCTATGTAATAGAATGACACAGTAGATCCCAGAGAGTCAAGTCTTCCCCATTTCATGTTCATAAAGAAATTAATGATTTTTAGAACTCAACTATAAATCTGCAGGCTTGCCTTGCTTGGGTAAGATTGATCTAGGCTGACTGATACTTTGGAATCAGTTTCTGGTGGAGGGGGATTATTATGACAAATAGTTAGAGCTGGTTTATAGTCCTTATCTAAGGGTTCTGTCCTGATGCAACTACTTTTGATCAGTGTTATGGCATTGGAGGTAGGCTGCTTACTTCTTAGTCTTGCTTCTGACCTTTAAGGACAAAGTATATGTTATCTTCATCTTAGTTGACACTTGTGTGAAAGGGAACCTATATTGTAGAGTTGGTATAAGGATAGAATGAGTTCTGTATAAAATTTTGGTACATAGTGAGTGATTGCTTAGTTGACACTTGTGTGAAAGGGAACCTACATTGTAGAGTTGGTATAAGGATAGAATGAGTTCTGTATAAAATTTTGGTACATAATGAGTGATTGCTATATGTTATCGGTCATTCCCATCTCTAATCTCAGGGATCAAGAGTAGGAAAGGGATAGTTCCCCAAAGAAATACAGGTATGAATGAATGCTTGGAAGCAAAAACAACAAACATCATGACACATCATCCCTAAATTTCAACCAATGAACCACTGGAGGTGAGTAGCCAGTAGCTGAGATTTCTAGTTGCTTCTTGGTGTCATTCCTAACCTCCCCCTACCCCCCAGAAGAAGTTCCAAAGCACAATCATGTTGCATTGATCAACACCCCAATCGGGCTGAAAGCCTCTCTGGCAATCAGTCTTCATTTTTCCAGGCTTTACCTTTGGGGCAGACTTAGAAAATCCATGTCCTGGCCAGCCTGAGTGCATATTAAACCATTTCAAAATGTTGGAAGAGGAAGTCTGCTTGCTTAATGTGTAATTTAGCTGAAAGAACTGGAACAACTTGCATTTGGGTATGTTCCTCATTTTGCAAATGAATGTTATTTTCATAATGGACTATAATGGCTCCCTCAGAGTTATTCTGGTCTGTCATATTAATGTGGATTGTGGTGCTTTAATAAGAGTTGACTTTTGACTCTTTGGGCATACATAATGGTTGCTTGGCTGTTCATCCATCACATCATCAGTCACTCTCATGCATCGATAGGTATTTCTCACTTTAGTGTTTTCATGGAATAAGCAAGAACAGGAATACGCATCAACAAACCCAAAACTACTCCACAAATAGAAGTGACAACAGAAAGATGTTTCAAACATGACAAAATTCCAGGTGAAAATGAATAGTGTCTGAACTATCTAATTGTGTCTGAAGTCTTTCTGAAATCATTGTTCCTCACACTTCTGGATACAAACTGGAAAGATCCAGACTATCAGTGTTCCCCAGCTCAATTTGTTTCAAGATGGGGATTTCACACCATAAAATAACTGGGTAAGAAGGATATTCACAGACAAAAATTCCTGGAGAGAACTTTTGGCAGAAATGTAATTTTTGAACTAAGTTCCTGGAAAGAAAACACAAAAAAAAAATCTAAAAAATATCTTACAGTAGTGCTAGAAAATCTGTTACCCCTCTGTACTATGAGTTTAACATCACTGCTTAAGCAAGATTGGGTGGTGGCTGTGACAATTTAGAGGTGTAAAGCTCCTGTGACATACCTGGGATCTTTGCCCAGAATGCAGCGCTTCCTTTGATCTCTTTGTGCAGAATTCCATGAATTCTGGGCTCACTCCTAGAAGATACCATTGGCTCCCCTGTCTCTTCATTACCTAGCCTTCCCTCCTGCCATCTCTGCTGATTCACTTTTCTCCAAGTTCAATTCTAAATGATGTATTTCATTCTCTCCTGCCCTGTTATCACCTACTCAGCTTCCTCTTCCCATTGGTCAAACCCTTATTTTACCTACTCTGAGGGAGACCCACTATACATTTTTATAACTTCCACAGACTGTGTGTCAAGCTGTGTCTTTCAATTCTCAGGTTAGCACACACGGTCACTAACATTCTTCTTTCTTCAGTAAACTTAACAGCCCTCAGTTACTGTCTCTGGGGATAGTAGCTAGCACTTGGTCAAGGCACACAAAGGGACTTAGATTCCCATCTCATCTCGACAGTCTTACTGGTTGTGTAATTTCAGGCAAGTTGTTTCATTTCCTTGGGTTGGTATGTCCGCAGTTCTACAAGGGGCATAATCATATACTTTAAGAGGGCTTCTATATTGTGTATGTATGACAGGAATTGTGCTGTACCTACCTAGGTTCAGGGGATATTTCTGTTGGTCCTTAAGGGGGACCATATGACACTCAGGGATTGAATCTGTATGGGCTGCATGCAAGGCAAGAACCTTGACCTTGTACTACCATCACCCTCCTTAAGAAAATGAAAAGAGGGGCCAGTGAGGTGACGCTAGAGGTAAGGTGTCTGCCTTGCAAGCGCTAGCCAAGGAAGGACCGCGGTTCGATCCCCCGGCATCCCATATGGTCCCCCCAAGCCAGGGGCAATTTCTGAGCACTTAGCCAGGAGTAACCCCTGAGCATCAAACCCGTGTGGCCCGAAAAACAAACAAACAAAAACAAAAACAAAAAACAAACAAAAAAAAAGAAAATGAAAAGATATAGTATCATTCACACACTCAGTACACTGTTGTGCAAACAGCAGACTCAGTAAATGCTGGTCTTTGTTATTTGAGAAATCACCCTGGCCACTGGAAGGCCCATTGCTCTTGTCTGGTACCTATTCTCCTAGCACTTCTCTGAACTCTTCCAGACCCCCTTATTTAGTCTCCTTCTTCTTCCTTCTTGCTTGGCCTCTGGTTTTCTCCACCCTTTTCCATCCCACCCACAACTTGGAGAGGATGGAAGAGGATAGAGCTGTTTATTTTGAGACTCAGTTCAACATTGACCCTGAGAAAAAAAACACCCCATGCATTATACTCTATTACCACATAAGCGCTGCATTTAAACAAAGCCTTTCGGCCTGAGCTGAAAATTACTGTCCCACTGGGAGGCATAAACTGGATGGGCTGGTTGTGTGAAAGAGGGGCGCAGGGCAGCTGGCAGGGCTGTATATGTGGGAAGGAAAAGCCCAGCTCCTTGCTTTAAGCTGTGATTTCACTTGGAAAATCATACTCCCCTTGACTTTCACAGACAGAGAAACAATAGCAATCTGTTAAAATGTTGGAGGGCAAGAAAGCCACAACCATGATAGATTAAAATCAATAAGAGTCCCATTCAGCTACCAGTTAAAAAAATTCTATTAGAGCTTCTTATGATAATCTGTAAGCAATATGTGAATACGATCGGTATGTATGGAGTGGGGGGAAAATGGAAAACATAAAGAACTCTCAAGCTAAAAACACCAAATGGTGCAGGAATTTCAGAAAATAATAATATTCATACAGACAAAAGCAGACGTGGATTGAGCACTCATTATGTTGTACTTGAGGCAAGTGTCAGATGAATTTATTGAATCCTCTCAGTTAGCCTGTAAGGTAAAACACAGACAGTTGTGGGATCTTGTTCATCTCAAAGTATATAGTTGCTAAATGCTTTGGTGTTCTGAGGAGTATTAATGAGAAAACATGTGGATAGTACTTAATGCCGACATAGTAAACGACTTATCTGTCATAGCCCATCTGTGGACCCAAAGCAGAGAATAGAATGAAGAATAACAGCAAAGACAAGGTTGGAAGGCCATGCAACCACACAAGCAGCAATTTTAAGTGTCACTATATAGGGATCTGGGCCCATAGACACCTGGCACATGACCAGGAGCCTGAGCGATGGTTCTGAAATGGCAAAAAAAAAAAAAGAAAAAAGAAAAAGATTTGGGATCACTGTGATGGCTTCAAAGCCAAAGGATTTGTCCTCTATCATGTAAGAACAAGGCTGTTTAAGATGGAACAAGGAGAAGATTTTACTGGGGAAACAGCCCTGGCATGAAATTAAGAGAGCACCAGGCAGGGACCTAATTTTTTGGAGGACTCTGTTAACCCTTTTTACATTTTGACAACACACAGATCTCACCATACACCACCTCATCACTAACACCTTAAGATTGTACCAAGGCCACTGATTTCCTTCCTTCTGCAGTTCCCTGTCAACCAAGCATTGTTTCAAGTATTACATTCTGTAATTTGGTTTATATTTTGCAATAAATTTCAAATACATTTATACTTTAAAAATTTTTTTCTTTTAAATTTAATTTAGTTTAAAGAGCATGTATCGCATAGTTGAGATAGTGAATCATAATGCATTGTTTCCAGGACTGGAGCTGTAGTGAAATGGTAGGACATTTGCCTTGCAAGTGGCTGACCTTGGTTCGATCCCTGGCATCCCATATGGTCCTCCAAGCCAGGAGAGATTTCTGAACACATAGCCAGGAGTAACCTCTAATCTCTGAGCATCACCAGGTGTGACTCAAAAACAACAGCAACAAACCAAAAATTACACTTGTTTCCTGGTGAGTGGGTGCTAAATTATAAAAATAGAGTACAGTTGCAAGCTAATTTATGCAAATTATTATATCTCCAATGAAGTCATTAAGTCATTGTCAAAAGGTTTAGTAACACTTGTTGCTAGTTGACTGTTATTTCATTTGTATTTGAACATTAGGTTGTTTCAAATACACTATCAACTACATTAGTGTGTTATTACAGGGAAAATGGTATTAAACAAAAATGGAGTTGTCCATCTGAGTGATATAGGAATTCCAAGCACTATTGATTATATTGTGGCTTTTATGGGCCATGTGTTTGGTTGCCAGGGCTTCTGGAAGAAGGGTGCGTGTGCCTGCAGTCAGATAAAAAAAAAGCGCTAGTATTATCAGTCAAAAATATGGGTATCCATCGAGTTTTGATCAGATTGGTGTCTTTGCAAAGAGCCATAGAGGAGTGGTGAAACAGGTCCATTGGTAAAGTGGCAATTGTTGGTGATGGATGCAGCAGGCATGACTTTGACAGTGTGGGGACTTTATCCACTATCTCCTCTGGAGATTGCCAGCTTACAGCTGTGTGTCCAGTGTACCCACAAGTTTTCACATCTTGGTTTACATCTCTTTGGAGAACAGTGTGAGTCTATGAAGTTGGCTGGGTGGAGACATGGCAACTGAGTTTGAGAGTGTGATTTCAGTTCTACATTTTCAATTTCTAAGACTAGGTGGAAATCTTCAGGAGACTGGGTAGGAAGGTGTTTTTCTTATGGGCTGTACTATCTCTAGACTTGAAATAGAGCTTAGGACATGATAGAGGTATACTATATACTCGCCAAATGAATGAATAAATAAACAAATGCCCTTCAAACATGCTTGTCCCTAGAAATTCTGTGTCTCTGGCTCATATCCAGAAAATGTTACCTAGACATAAGATTATTATCACAGTAAACTTTCATTTCCCAGGTCTCTAACTTCTTATAGTTTCAGTTTAATGGTTAGGCACTCCATTCCTCATTTAGTGTTCTGGGGTATTTGGGGAATCTGTTAATTTTCCTTCTTAGTTTTTTAAAGAGCTGTTTCATAGAGAAGGTATCAGTCAATTCTGAGAGATTGGTTTTTGCATACAGGTTGGTACAGGCATGATTTTCATATGGCCCACTTTCTAGGGACTGGAGGAAGTTTGTTCAGGTTAGTCATATTGACCGAGATTCAGGACTGTTAGGTTCTGGTCCTATGATTCACGGTTGAAGTAGGAGAAAGCCTGCAACTGTGGTGAAAGCTGGAAAAAAAGGGAGATGACTTTGTTCCTCATTCCCTTTTGTACTTTTTTCCACGAGCGCATAGGCTCCTCCAAGAAATGTCTTAACCATCTTTAGGGCAATTATTTTATTATTAATATTTATTTGGGAGTTTTGGTTTTGCATGGGCTGTCTGCTAACTAGGCTATTGCTTGGAACATTTCATTCACTCTTTGGTCCTAACCCTTGTTTCTTCTCTGTCTATTGTGTGCCAGGCACTGGCTAGCACCCTAGAAATGGGACATGCCCCTTCCCCTTGGGGCATTCCTGGGAGGGAGACCAACGAGAACCTTGGAGAAGAGATGGGCAGAGAAGACAAGAATGGAAGGGAAGACTCTAGGGTGGGAACACTCTGAAGGAGGACACCCAAGAGGCCAGGTCTTATGGTAAGCACAGAGCAGACATGATTTCATTCACTCCCCATGGGTTTATGAGGTAAGTGCTCTTATCCTGGTTGTTGTGTGATCTTACATGAATTATTTAACCTTTCCAAGTCTCAGTTTCCTCATCTGTCAAACAGCATCTGTGAAAACCTCTGAGAGTTATGGAAAGGATTACACGTTGAAAAACACACAGAGAGGAACTAAGCCATGTGCTACATTGGAGCTCCTTGGTGGGCTCATAAATGTTACTGTTACTATAACAATGAAATGAGCCTGGGATAGAATGAAAGACTTGCCCAAGTTCCCATAGAGAGTGTGAAGACTAAGGTTTGGCGCCTGTGCTCTGAGGTACAGGCCATACTATTTGGTATGCTTGCCTGCAAGATTTGAATGAGTTTGGAGAGTTTTCCCTAACTGGAAAGATGCATTGTTGAAAGATTTTCAGCAGGGGGTGACCACTTTCTACTTTCTGCTCTATAAGCCCATTCATAATGCTGTCTGTCTTTAAAGTAGACCTGGTCATGCCTTTCTTTGGTTCCCAAACATGGTAGCTCTTGTTCTAAAACCTCCCATTTCTTTGGAATTCTCAGGAGGGGTAGATCTGAAATGGAAACCATGAAGCTGAGTAGAATATTAGGATTCTCACTAAGAAGCGGCCAGGAGGCACAGGCATAAAGCAGACCTTTCAAATGCACGAACAGAGAAGGGAGAGAAAAGAAAAAAGAAAAGCAATCCATTCCTGACTCTGCTGCTCCTCACTGAAAATAATTTTTTATTCTCTGTACAAGTCACCACCCAGCTCTTTTTTGGAGCCACCTCCCCGGAGCAATTGTAAGGGGCCCTGATAAAGATTTATGTGGTTTGTTTTCTTTCCCCAAGTCTTTGAAGATCAACAGAGGAGGTAATGTTTATGGTTGGTTGGTTAACCCTATGGCTCTCTGGGGTCTCCTTCTGAGGCCCTCCTCCCCAGCCCCTGGGCTGATTCTCAAAGCAGGAAGCAGCAGGCTGAGACTGCCCCATCTGGGGAACTGGCTGTCTAAAGGCCCTGGTTGCAGAAAACTTCAGACCCCATCGTTTTGGAGGCCCTGCTTACCGCAAGGGCGTCATCACTGCTCACCGCCCCCTCCATCTTCGGAATAGAACCAGTTGAGCCTACAGGGGAGGAAGTCGGAGCAAATGAGGCTGGGGGTGAGCTTGCGAGTTGGATGAGAAGTGATTTGACTCAGAAAGTGGCACATTTTGGCCAGGTAAAGGCAGGCTTGTCTAGGTTATTTTCGAAGTGAGGAAAGAGATGTCTATATTAAAAAATATTCAAAACAACAACAAAGGAATCTGCTTAATTTTTCAAAAAGTGAATATTTTCCTGGTACTTCTGGTTAGAATTACTTGTCTGGGGGTGTCCTGAACTCCATTTTTCAGATGCAGCTGGCAAGGGAAGGAGATACCTTGGAGATCTGGAGTGTTTAGTATGCCTCTCCAACCTTATTAAAAAGTGAATTCGCTTGTTTTTCTCCTATGTTCCTCCACATCCTAGGAGAGCTACTGAAGGAACATTGGAAAAACGTGTCTTGGTGGAGTTGTGTTGGTGTCCACATGCAGGGAATGAAAAGACTCTGGCTTTTTGCCACATGTAGAAAACTGGATTTGTCCTGCCATTTCAATTCAGACAGCCCAGCACCACATAACCAAACTATTGAGCATTCTTCCCTTTATTTGTGTGTGTGTATGTGTGGGCATAACCAGCAGTGCTCAGGGGTTATTCCTGCCTCTGCACTCAGAAATTACTCCTGGCCAGCTAGGGGAACATCTGGGATACTGGAGATCGAACCCTGGGTTGACTGTTTGCAAGGTAAAGGCCTGTGCTATCACTCTAGCACTTTGAGTGTTCTTCTGAATAACAACTGAGTTCATTTCAGAATTCCAGGCCTGAAGAAATGTTTATATATTGATTCCTGGGGTCATTCTTTCAGTTACCACATAGGCCTTGAGTCACTAATAAATATATTTACAAGTCATGTCAGAGATCTTACCTAGGACAGTGTTATATAGAGTGATCATTTCCACTTTTGAGCAAACGGAGTACCTTCAGGATAAGACATGGGGTCACACAACATTTCTAATTCTTTATCCTGGTTCCTTTCCTCAGGGTCTATAATGGGATGATATTGGAAGTCAGATAAGGGTTCAAAGTAAGACCTTGGGTGCAATCAAGTCTTAGTTCATTTATCTGTTTAGTTTTATCAGAGACCAAAGCAATCATAATAGCACTTCTGGTTTGAAGTGAGAGCGAAACCAGTGTTCAGAATTCTGTAAGGAGTGGTATTCCTGTTGTAATATGAATATTGGCTTTTTAAAAATATGTTAATGGAAACCATTATGATTTACAAAGTTCTTCATAGTTGGGTTTCAGACATACAATGTATCAGGACCAATCCCACCACCAGTATTGACCTCTACCAGTGTTCCCATAGTGCATCCCATGCCACAACCCCTGCCTTATGCCTGCCAGCATAACAGATCATTTTAAGTTTTGATTGTTAAAGTTTGGGTCTCATTATTTCATTGTTCTTGATTTTGGCTTTGATATTTAGTTCTGTCCTTACCACCAATCTAAGGCCTAAACTAAATCCTTCGTTCTGGTTCTGGGTCCTGAAAGGAATACTTTACATGCTGGCAGAAGAGCTTACCTGATTTTTAAGGAATTCCAGGAAGAGACGACTATTTAAAGGTGCTTTCTGGTTGGGCACAATGTCTAAGGAGTAGTCAGCTTGGGTTTCTCCACCAGGAGGTAGACATACATAACATAACAAGATGACATCATCAGGGCCTACCAGATGCTATCATCCATAAACAGCCATTTATCCATTGCCAAGAGGCGCCACAGGCCATAGGTAAACTGGGGAAAGAGAGATTGAATTGTTTAGTTTGCAGGAATGGAGGTCGAAAAGAGAGGCAACATAACCCTTACTCATAACTTCCAATAGCTGTGTGTGTGTGTGTGTGTGTGTGTGTGTGTGTGCTTGTGCTTA
>PVKC010010776.1:0-25389 GCA_004027635.1 Crocidura indochinensis | reverse complement strand
AAGACACACATTCATTTAAATAATATTGAATAGAGAAATGACATTTAAACAAACTCTGAGTCCTTCATCAGTCTCTGGAGTTCGAAACATAGGAAGCAAGTGTTACTAAACAATTACATATAATATTACAGAGTAAAACATGGTTATCCAATAAGGAATTTAGAATATTCTTAGCATATTATTGTCCTGTGTCACATTTACCTGTACTAAAAAGAAAAGACCTTTTAGTGGACTGCTCAAGTGATGACCAAGAGAAGAGTTTGCTTATATAACACTTGAGTGGCCTTCCTTTCAGGACTATGAATAAAAAAATGCCATGGCTAACAGGCAAGTCAGAACATCCTGAAGATGTCATCATTTTACCCCTATATGGTCTCATATTTTTAATTTGTTTAGTAATGGAATCCCTTTTCTGTCTTGTTCTAAACTCATATTGTGATTAAGCAAATTTAGGTAATTGACAGTTTACTACATTAAGATTAGTATATATGAATAAATTGAATTGATACTGGAATAGTGGAAAGGGGAAATGATCCTAAAGAAGAGGTTGAACCCAGGGGTTGAAAAACAATCCAGATACCCTGAGACTAGGGTATCTACACAATTATAGAATAGATTTATACTTTCTGCATTAGGTACTATTCTAATCAATGGATTCTTCGTGTTTTATATACCAAAATCAGGCCATAACATATTTTAATAGAAACAGAATTGAAGAAATAGAGTCTATGAGTTTGATTTGTGAGATAGTCATCTAAAATAATACACTATGCCCCATAAAATAAAAGTTTTAAGATGTCAAATAAGTCAAGACCCTATGCTACTTTCCCTCATTTTATTTAAAGCAGGTACATAACAAAGTAAATAACTTGTCTTTAGAATTTTTCATCTATAAATTTATATGAAGCTAAGAACTGGGCTGTTTGAGGGGAAGTGGATTTTAGCACAGTCAAGGTAGAATGTATCTGGCAAGGCTGTAAGTAGCTACAAACACACAAACACCACACACACACACACACACACACACACACACACACACACACACACGGAGTGAGAGTGTCACAGGACAAAAGATATAAGAATAAATCACCTCAGGATCTTGCAAAGGATCTCTACAGTTAGTGCTAGCCCCAAGAAGTGTATTTATAAGTCAATTAGTTTTTCTGCTCAGTCCTTCCCTGTATGTATGGCACCCAGGTTCCCACCTGTTCTTGAGGTGAGCACTCTTCAGAGCTACCATGCAAACCGCCTTGGAAAGTAAGGTTGGCATACCTTCCCAGGTTTTAGAGTTCAACAATGCACTTGGTATGTTGGCTAGCCCTGCTTTACTCCTTTCCCCCCTGTTCACTTCCCAGAAAGAGATGCCAACCTGTCTGCTAGGTCTGGGAGACTTCCACTGTATTTCTGAGAAATGCTGGCAGTTGACAAGCACCTCCAGGCCTCTGAGCCCCCTCAATAAACTTTAGCTACAGAAAGGACACTCAGTTCCTTTTTCTCAAGTTTGACAAGAACCCACTTGCTCTCCTATGGAGGAACATCTTTCAATCAAGCTCCTTCTTCAGTGGTTCTCTTTCCTCTCAAAGCCTACTCTACCTGAGTTAAAGCACTCCTAATTTAAGAAGAAAAGAGTCCTAAACCACCTATTCAGAAGAAAATCTTTAGATAATTTTGCAATTTCTGAGACTTTGAACCTTCTAAAGGTAGAATGCTGTGCTTTTCCCTCTTTTCCTCCTTCCCTGTTCCTCACTCTTTTATTCCCTCCACCCCTATGTTGAGTCTCCTATTAAACTCAGGCATCAGAGGATTCTTAAGAACAGAGGTAAAGAGGTACAGAGATATTATTGCTCTCTCTCTCTCTCTGACATACACATATACACACATATAAATGCACATATTTCTCACATACATAAGTAAAAAAGTTCATAAGTATTATATTCATGCACAGAAGCAAGTTCACATACCTGGGCACACACATGCACACAAAGAAACTCCATGAAATGTAATGAAAAAATAGTTGGACACACTATTCTTAAGACATTATCCAATTCTTTTACTTTTTAAGAAAATAAAACTAAGTTGTGGTTAAGTTATTCAGTGTGGTAGTAATAGGCTGGGACTTGAGGGTAGATGATAGTTGTTTAAAATCTATTGCTCCCCATGTTCCTAATGCCAGAAAAAAAAAAGAAAAATGAGTGGAGAGTTAAAAAAAAGTCAATTCAAAATGTATCATAGATAGCCAGATTTTTCTTTTTTTGGTTTTTGGGTCACACCCGGCAGTGCTCAGGGGTTACTCCTGGCTCCATGCTCAGAAATTGCTCCTGGCAGGCATGGGGGACCATATGGGGCACTGGGATTCGAACCGATGACCTTTTGCATGAAAGGCAAATGCCCTACCTCCATGCTATCTCCCAGGCCCCACAGATAACCAGATTAAAAAACACACACATTGAAAAAATATAGAAAAATACACCAGGATTTGAACACAAGGGTGTTTCTTTTTTTTAATTAATATTTTATTTAAGTAACATGATTATAGTTGGGTTAGAGTCACAAACAAATCACCCCTCTTCACCAGTGAAAAATTCCCCCCTCACAATCCCAGTCTGTATTCGAGACAGGCATTCTACTACAGTTATTTGTTTTTAAGTTCAGTAAATTGTGTTCTTTTTCTTAAAGGATAAGGGTTAAAGAAAAAAAATAGTAAAAGTATGACAGTGGCAATTGCCATTGTTTGCATAGGCCCAGAGAAATATGAGGAAAACAGAAACAAATATCCTTGGCCTGATCACAAAAAGACCTCACCCCCGAGGTTTTTTGGCATAAGACCACTCTGGGCTCCAGGCAAACGGGTATTTCAATAATACGTTTCCACTGACAAAGACAACAGAAATATAAACAAATAAATAGGCCAACATACAATTAAAAAGTTTCTGCATAGCAAAACAAAATTAAAAGGCTAAAATTAAAAGATAATCAGGAATTGAAAGAAAAGTTTATTACACAATAAATCATATAAAGTATTAACATCCAGGATATATAAAGCACTCACAAAATCAAGATCAATAAACTCCATAAATATATTAGCTTATTATAAGTTTTAAATATTATAAGAACTAAACTTAAAGTTATTCTACTATAATAGGTTTAGTATAATAGCAGGGATATGAAAACAACCCATGACAAAGGAGTAGATAATGAAGTTGTGGTATATATACACAATAGACACTCGGAAGCCACAAATAATTATGAAATAATGATGAAATCATACCAGTTGTTGCAAGATGGATGGAAGTGGAGTGGAGGATCTCATGGTAAAGGAAGTAAATCAGAAGATCAAGGGGCAGATACTGTATATTTTCACTAGCTCATGGTATAATGAAACATCTTTAGGAAATAAAAGGCATCAAAAGAGAAAAAACAGTGATTCAGAAACAAAAATGCCAAAGAGGTAGAGAATTTGAGGGGAAAAGAAAAAAGAGAAGGTCTGAAAGTATCATAGGGACAAGAGCCAGGGGCTTACACGGAAATCAACATAGGGGCTATGTATCAATCTATCATCTATCTTTCTATCTATCTACCTACTTACCTATTTATCTTTGTATAGTATAAACCACTAGATACTACTCTACTGAAAATCTATAACAATTAAACAAAAATGTTTCTAGGTCTGGAGCAATAGTACAATGTCCGTGTCTGGAGGAAGAGTGTCTGGTAGTGTTTGCCTTGCACAGGGCTAACAACATTTTGATCTTGACAGCCCACATGGTCGGTCCCTTAAGCAACTCCAGAAGTGATCCCTGAGCACAGAGCCATGAGTTATCCCTGAGCAACAGTTGTGACTCCAAAGGAACAAAAAAATGTTTCTGTCAAAGGAATACTGTTGGTGTGTAGAGAGAACTAACAGAGATCCTTTATGAATGAGTGGGGTAATAAAGTGAAGGGATTAGAAGTGAGAACATTGTATTTCTAAAACCTTATTGTAAACAACTTTGTAAATCAGTGACTAAATAGAATCTTTAAGAAAATGGAGAGTTATGTGTGTTATAGTACTCTCACCAATTCATTAGTGAGAAAAAGCCGGCAACAAACTCATTTGCACTGGCAAGTATGGACTAAACAGTCAGTCTTAGACCAAAGACATTTTTGTTAATGATTCTGTATATGTGTGTGCTAAAACCATCACTACTGTATTGAGACAAGAAAGAACTTTTTTTTTTCAAACTTTAGGATCAGGCTGAGCAGAAGAAAGGCAAACTAATGTAGAATATTGATTGGCCGCCTCCTCCAGTCCCCAAAGTAAATTCTAGTTGATGAATACTCCGTGATTAGGGTTATTCTCAATAAAAGAAAACAATTTCATTCTAAAGACAATACAAAGTTTAAAGCACTATTTTTTTCTTTTCTTTGTCTGAAAGGGAATATGGCAATGCCTATCATCTTGACTGAACAAATACATGCATATTTTGAACTCAGGAGGCATGATCCATTCTAGGTGTGAAGAAATGCAAATGAAGAAGAGAGAAAAAAACACAAAATGCTTTTGTTTCTGTGAACTCTTGCCTCCACTGTTCATTACCACTCTGGTCAATCTCTGTTGTCACAGTAGGGGACTGGAATGTAGATGACAGGGAGCCTCAAGCACTCTTTAAAGTCAAAAGGAAGAATTCATTATATTTTTTTTCCATGACTGACTCAAAACCTCCGCAAATTCATCCTCTTTGTGTCTGATTTTGTGAGTCTAAATCCATATATGTGTGTGGGAGGTTGGGTGACAGGGCCTTGTGTGAGGATTGAGTGGAAAAGAATAGGAAGAAAACAATAAGAAGAAAAGCACATATCAGGTGCTTTTAAAAATCAATCCAAACAACACTAGCAAAAATAACTGTGGAGAGCAGTGCTGGCAGAATCAATATGAAGAAGGTTTTGCCTGAACGGGCTGTGTAGCAACAGAACTCTGATTGGCCAGAGCTGTGCAAAGAATAAGCCCATAGCAAGGCTCTGAGCAGAACTCCACAAGCAGCTGGACTGGGCAGGCCCAGGCAGGACCTGCAAAGACTTGCTTTTAGCAGTGTGAAGTGCAGCTATGAGCTAACAACAGTTGCGAGTCATGATAGCATTTTGACTTATGAAATTTGACTTATTTACCTGGTAACCTACTGCCTCTGCTTATTGACCCTGACTCTAAGGCTATGACTTATGTCCTTGAAGACCATAAACCCTTTTTGACAGTCTGTCTAATCAAAATATCTTAGGGAGAGAAAGTCTCTAAATGAAAATGGGCTAGGAAGTTAGGGTTCTGTACCATTACTTACTGTACTAGACACATAACATAAACTTCACCACATGAATCAACAGTTCTCAAGAAAGATGAACAATTATTGCCTCATTATCTACAGAAGAGAAATGCGCCAGAGATAGAGTTAAGAATATGCAAACTGTCACTCTGGGATGCCTGTGGCTACACAGACTTCTCAATGGTAGCAAGTCTTTGAGCACTGGACAGCTGAGTTGCTTTATAGGCAAAATTCTTCTGATCAATTCTTATTTCTTTAAGATTCATATTCAACAAAGGTCTGGAGGTATTATTGCCAAAGAATAATGAAAGTGCAGCTTCTAGCAACATTAAGGGGACAATAGTTTATACGGGGATAAAATCCAATATTTAATATGCCTTTGCAAAAATAAGAAATATAAAGCAGATGAAGCACAAACTTTTTTATGTAGTTGCTGGTTGGGGTTTTTTTGACTTTTGACTTTTTTTTTCCTTTGTCATTTTCATTGGTTTGTTTTTGTTTGTTTTTGTCTTTTTCGTAGTTGTGGGCTTTGGTTGTTTGTTTGTCTTTTTATTGAGTTCATTTGGTTCTTCTTTTTGTACTTTTTGCTATGGCTTTGTTTTTTATTTGTTATTGTTTTTTATGTTTTGTTACCTTTTTGTTCTTTTTTCCCCTGCCCTCTTCTAAATTGATATTTATTTATAACACCTAGAAGGACTCTCCTAGTTTTTTTTCTTTCTTCTTTTCCTTTTTCTTTTTCTATATCTCCAACAGAATCACATTGCTTGAATCATCTTGTTTAGCCTCATAAATTAAGGGTGAAAAAATGAATGTTACCAGGTCCAGACACTCGAATGAACATTTACTGAAAATAAAAAAATGGTTAGACCTAAACATCAAATCCAAAGTCAACGACAACAGAATCTATACCTAATCCATAGCAAGCTGTACAAGTGGGGACCAGTTATACTAGTATTCTGGGGAATAAAGGAGGGAAATTTGGGATGCATGCTGGGAACAGGGGTAAAGGGAGGACATCACTAGTGGTGGAAATGCCCCTGATTCATTGTCACTATGTACCTTAAATATTACTGTGAAAGATTTCTAATTCACTTTGAGCACAATAAAAATTAAAAAAAAAATCCAGGGTTTGTATGTGCAAAGAAAATATACAAACTCTTTGATTTGTCTCATAGTCCTTCAGACCTTCTAGCTAGAGATTGAGATATTTTGTGGTGAAAGTATATATTAGTGAAAATAAAATACCCAAGAGAAAACATTTTTAGTCAAATTAGTTTTGAGGAAATAATAAAGAATATATAATCAATTTACATGAATCAAAATGAAGAATCAAAATCAGTAAACAATCTAATTTAAAATCGAAAAGGAAAAGTCTAAAAATATATTGTTAACTTAAAAAGTAGTATTAAAGTATGCATTAATACGGTATCACTTGGGGGGGGGAACTAAACACAAAAAGCAATACTATCAATTACCTGATTTATATCTGTAAGAAGCTAATAAAAACACGGATGGCACTGGCAACCTTCAAATTATCCAGATTAGTTATTTTTGAAGAAAAGGGAAGACATTGGGGTGAGCAGGGTGGGGAGACAAAGACAGTTAACACACAAATTTTAAAACTCAATGAATCCTAAGTAACAGAAAGGAAGCATTTAAAATTAGTTGGCAGAGTTGCCATGTCTGTACTTAATCACCTCCATAGACTCATTCTATGCTCAAAAGAGATTTAAACTAAGCCATAAAAAATATGGGTTCCCTGGCCATGCAGTTGAAAGCTAGCAATCTTGGGAGGAGAGGGCAGACCAAGTCCCCACCCTAACAAAGCCATGCCTGTTGTACCCATCACCCACAATTGCTGCTTAGCCAATGGCCCTCCTTCATCATTCCTCTACAGCTCTCTACAGAGAATACTATCTGACACAAACTCTAGGTATGCCAGTATTTAAATCAAGAATACCAGGATGTCTTTGGAATGAGTGTGCATACCTTCCCCTTGTTCTCATACTTCAGGAAGACCTGGCAGCCTAAAACTACCCACAAAAGTCACAGTATTCAGCAATAGTACTTGGAATTCCTGCAATGTGAGGTCCCATTTGTAGTCAAACTACAACCCCATTTTTATTCAGTACTGTCATCACTGTAGAAAACACACATTTAGATGCCAATGTGTATCTGAAGCCACCTAATGTTCAGAAACAAATGGCTAACATATTAGCAACAAGAGTTTACTAGCCCATCTGAAAATGAATTCATGATCTCATTGGAAATATAATAATTTTCAGAAAATTGCTTGTTGCTGTACTTTTACTTTTTTCTCTTCTTTTTTTTACATTTTTTTGGTTTTTTATAATTTTGTCCCATTTATCTGAAAAATGTATTTTGATTAACTATATAATACATGGTCCTTAAATAAGGTAAATTATTTTTAAAAATGTATAAATAAATAAAGACCAAAGACAACATAACTGGAGAGTCGACCCACAGATCTGAATTTACTGGGATTAGTGGAGGGGGTAAAGTGCGACAGGCATCCTGGTATTGCATGGTGTTGAAACAACATATGCATAAAACTATCATTAAAATATTGCAAATTATGGTACCTCACTTATTAAAAAGCAAAGACAATCAATCTCTTTGAAGATAATAAAATATGGAGGATAAATTAATTATATGGCAGTATCATTGTGTATTCTTGGCTGAGAATCTAGATAGAAGCTCAGTTCTAGAAAATTGGCATCTGAAAATTAAAAACAAGATCCAATGGACAGAACTATTGTATAAATTGAATTAATACCTATTAACCTGAATTTTTGAAAGGAAAGAAAGAAAATATTGTGTATTTACTGGTGAGAAAAAGAAAAACAGGATGAATTACATATTGCATAGTCTTTCCTTTAAAGGAAATCTGTCTCTAACAAGAGTTAGAATAAGCTAGTTCATAGAAAAACAATTCAGAAAATAACAAAAAGATGCCTACTTATAGGCCAAAGTCCTAGAGTAGACAGCTCTTTTTCTTTTATTCTTTTGTTATTGTTGTTTTAAATATAATTAGAAACATTGATGTTTAAATTTTTAACTTTTTTTAAATTTCTCTTAGACCTTTGTAATTTTCAAAGTTATTTATAGTTGGCTTCAAACATACAGTGTTTCAGGACCAATCCTGCCACCAGAGTTAGTCTCCCTCCACCAATGTTTCCAGAGTCTATCCCATTCCACCACGGCCTCCCACAGCTTGCCTACATAATAGTCCTGTTTTGATTTTAATTATAAAAGTTTGGGTCTCATGATTTCATTGTTGTTCACTCTGGCTTATATATTTAATTCTGTCCTTATTTAACTCCATCAATGCACCTGAGACTCTTGACCCCTGCCTATCTTTTCACACATGTGTTTCTTCTCTTCTACTTAATTTCTTTTCTTCTTGCTATCCTAGGACTAAAGTGTTTGAGAAAACTCCCATTTAAACTACTGCATTTCATCATGCAATTATTCTAAATATCACATGTATAAAAATCATTCCATATTTATCCTTCTCCTTCTGGTTACTTCATTTAACATAATATTTCCAGTTCCATCGATGTTGCAGCAAATTGTATGATTGCATAATTCCTTACAGATATGTACTGAGTGTTGCAATAAATGGCAGTGTGCATGCATGCATCCTTTTGGATCAGTGATTTTCTGTCCTGTGGATAAATACCTAAATATCCTATGTGAATAAAAAGGAATCTGGTAATAGATGGTTAGAAGACAACTAGGGGTGCTAAGATCACAGTTTATTCCAGGTTTTAGACGAAGAGTTTTTATCTAACCAAGTAAAAGTTACATCCACTCACTGTATTTCAGAGATACAATAAACAAAATTCAAGCTGTGAGAAAATTTATAGAACAAAGCTAATTCCTTAAAAATTTGAAGGAAAATACTCTATTATTATGAACTTTCATATATATACATATTTGTGTATACAACTTATTTAGATATGTATGCATGTTATCTTTTTCTATTAATTTTTATGAATTAAGCTCTTGCTTATGTATTTGGAACAAAAAATGGACCTCAAGGTATTGATGCTCAAACCTACCCTGAAGGGTTATAAGTGAGATATAAGGGTTATAGTGAGATGATGTGCGTACTATTTTGAAAAAACTATTTAAAGCAAGAATTTGTCAACTGTCTGTATTTCTAGAAAAAATGTACGAAAACATTTTTAGACACCTAACAAAACTTGAATTCCAATTTGATTTTTATAAACATTGATTATTATAAGTTGCAGGCAACTATGGTGTTTAAAATCGTTAACTTTTAAAGATAGATATAAAAGCATTTAAGGGGAAAATTAAATGAAAAGATATAGGCCTGTTTTCATCTACAAAATATCTAGTGGAGGATAAGGGCATATAGATGATACAAAACAAGCTAATTTTGAGTTGATAGTTGATGAAATTGGTGATGATAGCAATAGATACTTTATTCTATGCTTTCTATTGAAATTTATCAGTATGAAAAAATTAAAAGAGATAACAGGCTAATTTGTGATGAATATAGATCTATCTAATATTTATGGATACATTAAAAAACTAAATTTCAAAAAATAGGCGACAGTCCATTGTCATTTTATCTGCCTAAAGTTGACATTAGCAATTAGTTGAAAACAAGGATGGTATAACTATATCTCCTGTGGTCTCAGAGAAAGTGAATTTCAAACTTGATTATGGTTCTCTGAAAACTACAGATGAAATGTACAAACAGTAGGAAAAAGGGTCAAAAAATAAGACTGAAATGTAACGTGAGTAAGCAAGGGAACAAATACAAACTACATAGTTTTTCCAGTGTCAACACTGGTCATGAGAGGTGCTCAAAAAATCAGGCAACTTCTGAATCAGTTGACATAATGAAACTTATTTTCTAGAGAAATTTCTATAGACTAGGAACAAGTTATTTTCACATCGTGATTAGAAAACTTGAAATGAGAGTTGCTAGGGTATCTCCTCTGAACTGCAGCTATTAGAAGGTGACAAAGCTGATTCTTAACATGGGCAATTCTGTGTTTCATGCTATGTGGAATATATGTGGTTATTTGTTTAATAACGTCAATAACTTTTTCTAAAAAACTCTAGAAAATCAGATTAAATATGTTACTTGTCAAGAATTTTGGACACTAGGGTCAGAGAGATAGCACAGCGGTAAGGCGTTTGCCTTGCATGGAGAAAGATGGTGCTTCGAATCCCAGCATCCCAAATGGTCCCCAGAGCCTGCCAAAGGCGATTTCTGAGCATGGATCCAGGAGTAACCCCTGAGCACTGCCAGGTGTGACCAAAACACTAAAAAACAAAAACCAAAAAAAAGGAAAGAATTTTGGACACTAATTTTCTAAACTTTCAATCAACCTGCATACATTGGTGGTTAAAAAAAAATCATCGATAAATCTAATCATATAGATATCAAGCTTCAAAGGAGTTCTTAGCTGATAGTACCATAGACCAGATCACCCACTCCCAGGTAGCTAAGAAACAAGTATATAAAGGCATTCACTCTAGGTTAAATATAGATAATAAAGTAAGAAGTAAAGGCCATTTGACTCCTGGTATCTTTTCTACCTGTATAATAAATTCCCAGTTAATAATGAATAAAAATTAATGATATCACTTTTCTTTTTCCAAGTTTAAAAAATTAGGAGTCGGCAGATATGTATGCATGTTATCTTTTTTTATTATTTTTTATGAATTAAGCTCTTGCTAATGTATTTGGGACAAGAAATGGACCTCAGGGTATTGATGCTCAAACCTACCCTGAAGGGTTATAAGTGAGATATAAGGGTTATAGTGAGATGATGTGCGTACTATTTTGAAAAAACTATTTAAAGTAAGAATTTGTCAACTGTATTTCTGGAAAAAAGTAATTTATTAGCCTTAAAGATGCCCATCATGCTACTCAAGCTCCTTACCTTTCACTTCCCAAATTAGCTTTTTACTTAGTACTTTCTCTTTGTCTAATCTCCAAAGCCTAGATATACCAACAGAATTGCTGTAGATTTCTAAGTACTTCCCAAGGAATGAAGACTTATCTAAAAAAAAAAACAAAAAACCAAACAAAGTATCATTACTGGACTCATTTTGCTTTCCTGCCTCAGGAAATAAGAAGTAAATAGCAATCAGGCTGAAAGAGAGGAAAAGAATATAAGCTTACTCTCCCCTGCAGTCAGAATAGAGGGAAAATACCTAGATGTCCCCAGGGAAAGGGAGTATGAGAAGGACAGAAAGACTAATGTATTATGAAGATATCAAAGTTCCTGAACTTATGTTCTTCTTTACAGAGTAAACCTTAAGGTTAGAAGAGTCGTGGTGGAAACTTCTAGGTAGATCTGGAAGAAACTTGCAAACATTTGGGCATATTCTTTCCCAAGCATAGCCTAGAAACAAACATAAACTTTGTTAAAGACACACACACACACACACACATGCGTGCAAAGTATTCAGGGGTCTGGGCAAGAGCTGCACAACAGAGTCAAAAGGGGGACTTCTTTATAGGCCAGTGAAAGACCGTATGTCTTGAGTGCCCAGCCAGAACTAAAAGTCAGAAGGAGGACAAATACCAAATAATCTCGTCTATCTATGGTATATAAAGAGACAAAACCAGGGAATGGACAGCACTGAACAATGACAAATGTTTAGCTTTAGATTATAAAATTCACTTTACCAAATAGTAGGAAGATGGGGGAAAGGTGGGTGAGGTAGACTAGCAGTGACATAGAGTAATGGATCTTGGGCACTGGTAGTAATGAATGCAATAGCTTTGTACATTGATACTGTAATTGTTAACACTATTGTAACCATGTTGCATAAACTAAATAATAAACTAAATAAATAAATAATTCAGGAGAAAAGAAAAATGAATAAAGATCACTGATCAAAATAAAAATATGATAAAAATTTGAGTCACCTTAAAAAAAAACTCATCCTAAAATGGTTTACGAACTTAATTCTCCAGATTCAGATTTAAATTCTCAAATCACATAAAAATATTTTTATTCACTCTAACTCAGTGTTCTGATGAAGCTATAGTGGAAGATGTGGAATCTAAGTTTGCAGTGGTGTCTATGATAAAGAGTAAAAGTAAATAGATTAAAATATGTTGGGGGGGCAGAGAGATAGCATGGCATAAGGCATTTGTCTTTCATGCAGAAGGACGGTAGTTCAAATCTCGGCACCCCATATGGTCCCCTGTACCTGCCAGGGTCGATTTCTGAGCATAGAGCCAGGAGTAACCCCTGAGTGCTGCCAGGTGTGACCCCCCAAAAAATATTTTTTTAATTTTAAGTACCATGTATTATAATGTTAATAGTGTTAATGGTAAGTGTTAATGATAAGGTTTTATACATAAGATGTTCCAGTGTCACATCATCCACCAATATCCAAGCACCTCCCCATTCACATGGTAAGCTTCCTACAAAAGACCAATTCTCAGTTACTATTGCTTTGTGGCTCTTATAAAGTATGCTCACACACACACACATAACCACAAGCAGTATATGCAAATCAGCTAGAAGTAAGTTCCTAGATAAGAGCCTGAGTTCAAAACTAAGTAGGCTGTTCATGAGCTTAAGATTCATCATCCCTGGCTCAGTAATTCTTTGCTGAAACAAAATCTAAATAGTGCTTATTAAAGAAGCCTGGATACAAGCAAGTAAAGTTTCCATCTTGTGCCTGGCCCTTTGGGGTCTCTCAGTGGCAGCAAGCTGCTGAGCAGGTGGAAAAAGTTTTGAAATCTTAGCTAGTGACCCCATGCTGGAAGTGTAGGCAATATTACACTCACCTCTCTGCAGGACACATATGAAAGCACAGTGTCTGGCTTGCCCCTCACTCACACTGACCTGGGCAAAGAAACTCTAGGCCATCCAGAATGAGAGCCTTCCTCACTTTCTTCTGACCTAAAGGTTGTCCTCAACTGAACTCAGCTCAGCTTCTTCCCTTACTCCCTGCAGAGTGAGCTGCCTCTTGCTGGCTCTGTCTTTCCTGCCTTATTTGGTTTAAATTACTTCTTTGAACTTTGGTCTCATTATTTTTGGACTGTCATTTGGTCTGGAAGATATTCTTTCCACAGTTCCTTCTGTTCTCCTTTCTTTTCTTTTCTCTTGGATGTGCTTTCTAAGGGCTCCTTTTAACAATTTCTTTTGGGTGGTTTTTATTACCTTCATGCATCTTAATTTGAGTAAGGAGAAGCTCCAGGAGTATTGCGAGCCTTCCTTCACTCCAGGATTCCTACTTCTTTAGTTGTTATGGAAGTTCCTCAGTTCAAGGACCAATTGTGGGAGTTCTACCTCCTCAGAAGCTCATGCAACAATTTATGGAATTGTCTTTTGAAATTTGATATAAGAAACCAAATTCTTTTCCCATCCAGGGCTGCAGCTTCCTTCTTCTCCATTGTTTCACAGTCAATACCATAGATCTGTGGTACGTTTTGATGGTCATAGATAGCATTAGTTCTCTCTCAGTACCAAGAGTTTAATATGATAGTAGACTCTATTTAAATGTTTTGGACTATAAGTAACAGGAAACTATACATCTCAGTGAATTGAACAATTAAAAAAGCAAATTACCTACAATGAGGTCTATGGATAGTGACTTTCAATATTGACTAATATAAATTCAATGACATCAACATTTTTCAGGTTCTTATCATATTTCTGCTCTATAGTAAACACACACTTGAATCAATCTGAAACTTAAAAGGTGATCACTCTTGGTAACACTTATGGGCATGGAAATATCCAACAAATTGAATTTTTTGCAAGTTTCCTATCTTTCTGGACTTTTGCTTTCATCATCTAGCATAGTAATGAATCAGCATCCATTGATGTACTAATTAGAATATGCCAACCAGTCTTCTAAATCTATGAATATGTCAATACATTGCAATGCAGTGAGGTAAGTGCTATCACTACTGTAACTTTAAAATGAGGGAACTAAAAAACATATAAGTAAAATGAGCTGCTATAATCACAACTATTAAGAATAAAACTGAAATCTAGGCCTTATAGCTTATCACTATTCTTCATTCCACTGCCTTTTGATGAAAAAATATTATACTAAAACTGTATACCTCCTTATATGCTTTACGTGACTCAATTAGAGAATACCAGCCAAGTATTTAAAACATGGCTTAAGTATCACAAGTACTTGGTACAGTCACTTCAAGTGAATGTAAGTCAGTCTGGTTCAGATTGAGAAAATGAAACAGAATATAGTTTATATTAAACTATAAAGTTTTCCCTAAGGCCAAACCTTTCTGCCACATCTTGTTCTTGAAGCTAACCTTTGGTTGACATATAATTCACTCTTAATACTTTTCTCTCTTAACAGAACAAGACAAAATGCCTTGAAAGGAAATTACATAATCTATACATGTGGTCATATGCATTATGATTGCAACCTTGGAATTCCTTTCCAAACCTTTCCTCAGGCCCATAGAAAGACCCTATTGGACAAACTATATTAGTTTCCTTTTGTAAATCCTTAAAATTTATAAGATAATTCAAATATATGTAAAATTATGGACAGAATTTTTAAAAAGCAAAGCATACACCACAATTATTCTTTAAAATATTAATATGACTGTGAGTCAAGCATTTTTAAAAATATATAATATGACAGATACAACTGAAGTTTTCTTTCTTCTCTTCTCTTTTTGTGTTAATTATTCTTTAATCATATTTCATCTGCATGGGTTTTTGTATTTTTATACAAAAATAGCTACTAATATGTTCTGTGTTTGGCTATTTCAGAAATGAATGATGACATATGCGTTAATAGTTAGTGATATTCATATTAAAATGTTTTTCTTTTGGGGGCCAGAGAGATAGCATAGCAGCGTTTGCCTTGCAAGAGCCGATCCAGGACCTAAGGTGGTTGGCTCAAATCCCAGCATCCCATATGGTCCCTGGTGCCTACCAGGAGCCAGTCAGGAGTAACTTTTCTTTTCCCCCAACTTCAGGGAGGAAAAGAAAGCTTGTATTAACAGCTTGACTGTTCTTTCTACCACCAACACCCTTTTCCCACTGATTTGACTTTGAAGTACTTCTGCCATTGTAATGATTATGTATAAATTCTTTGTTTGTTTTTTTGGATTTTGGACTACACCTGGCAGCACTCAGGGCTTACTCCTGGGTCTATGCTCAGAAATTGCTCCTAGCAGGCTCAGGGTACCATATGGGATGCTGGGATTCGAACCACCATCCTTCTGCATACAAGACAAATGCCTTACCTCCATGCTATCTCTCCGGCCCCATGTATAAATTCTTAACACATAAAATTAGAAGCATATCTTCTAAATTTGTTTACATATTTATATATTCTCAAATAAGATGAGGATTTTAGCATTTTTGAACTCCTTTATCAGATAGTTTCACTTATAAGTAGTGAAGTACTTGTCTTGATTTATAGGTTCACATTAGCACAATATTTATTGTATACTGAGCTAGTAATTTATTTTACTAAATCCTTTATGACTGTGTCTATCTTTACTTTCAAATTTTGATATTTTGGGGCCACATCCAGAAGTACTCAAAGGCTGACTTGGCTCTGTGTTCAGGGATCATTTCTGGTGTGTTTAGGGGATGTTGGTGATTGAATCCAGGTTGATTGTATACAAGGCAAGCACTTTATGGTATCATAGCTAAGGCCGATATTTTTTTCTGTTTCATAACTGTATACAAGGGTCTTTTGAAATAAATATTCTTGGTCTTTAAGTAGTGGCTGTACCCTTATTTGGTCCTCATAATCAAAACAAATTTATCTAAATATGAAATTCTAGGTTAACCACTATTTTGAAGATACTAACTCAATTAGTCCAATGTTGAAAATAATTCTTGTGCTGATCTAATTTTATTTCTTGGAATAGGTAAAATATCTTTTCCTTCTTTTATCCTTTACCATTTACTCTATCATTTTTAATTTGCAGTTTTCCACAGCATAAATAACATTTGAGTTTATTTTCATTTGTACTTTTGGACTTTATATGAACCCAATTATTCATGTCTTTATTTATGTAAGCATAATTTTATGCATTATTTTCCCCTGGAACTTATAATTAAATGCATTTTGGAGTCTTTTAATTAACTTTCCATTAAATATTGGTACATGTATGCATAATTTTTCTATCTCCATTTTGTTTATATCTAAGCTCTACTTTTCCATTGTGTAAATAATGCTTCTCCAAAGACACAGAATCAACAAAATTAATATGCAATTTATACTTTTTGTTAGTTTTTATAAAATTATATAGACATTAATAATATTTCATATTTTGTTGCTTAAACACTAGTCATTTTAATCTAAATTTGATTTATGCCCTTTTAAATATTCACATAATTCACACCCTACTTTTCCCCCAAAATTTGGCATAAATTTACAATGATTATGTAGTGATATATGGTAAATTAAATTATTGATGAAGCTTCTAAGACTAGTAAAATCAGGAAGCCAATTCTATATCCCCACCTGTAGAAACAAAATGAAAAGTAACAAGTAACAGAGTACTATAGCTCTGGCTACATGAGAACTGCCTGGCAGGAGTTATAGCCTTTGATCAAAAATGCTGCCAAACAGGAAAGAAACACAGGATAATAATTATCCCAGTTTTTCTTCTTCTCCTCTCCTCTAATATATAGGTTCTTATTGATTAAAAGTCAGACTGGTTAGAAAGTCCTTAACTTAGTCCATAAAGGTCTGCCTGCTAGACATGTAAAGGGTAAGATAAATGAAGAATGGATCTAACTATGGTCTGTAAATTATCCCAAATATCAAATACCCCCAAGATACTATATTTCTGAAGTTACCTTTATCTTAAAATTACATTTTTCCTACCTTTTTTAAATCTAACTTTAGCTTCTGTCTTTAACATACTGCAATTTATTATTATCAACTCTTTCAGAAGGCAGTTTGATTTCACATACTTTGAAACTCTCCTCAAGGAAGTTTCTGATCTCTGTTGAATTATATCTCACCTAAAAATTTCCATTCTTGTTAACTTCACTCAAGCTTTCCTAAAATCCCACTTCCTCCCTCTTAGGATACTACAGAGCAAAATCCAAGGGAAGCCATAGCCTGCGTTGAAAAAGTAGAAGTGTCTTCATAAAGTAAGGTCAACTATAGTCATGATGTATGGTAGTGGTAGTGGTTTTCTGGAGGAAGATGATATATCATATGTTAGGCAAAAAAAAAAAATGAGCAAAGATATATAATGGCCATTTCTTCTAGTTTGCCATCTGTATCTGTCTAGTTTACCATCAAACTTTTCAAAATCACTCTCTGAATGGAAAAGGTTATAGTGATGTGGAAAGAATGTAATTTTCCATTGCCAAGTCATATAGAAAACTTGACAGAGGTATCTGTTTTAAAAACTGTCAATCTTAGCCTTCCACCAACACTCAACAACACTAGATGTCACTTCTTCAACCAGTTCACTTCTAGTCCCTTTCAGATCCTCTGGCTGCAATACTAAACAGTCCTACTCATAGCCCTCCCACTAAGGGACTCTGAACAGAAACTAGGCTTCTGCTGAAACTTTTCAGCAGTCAAACCTGACGAGCTCCAGTCCCCTCTTGCCCTTTTGTTCCTCTGACATATATAAAAGGTGAGAAGAGAAAAGGCGGAGTGGTGGAAAAGAGGTGCTGAAGACAGAACAGGCAGGTGGAATTCAAAGCCCTTTCTTTCCAAGTTAAAGAGACAGATTCTCTGCCAGGGCATCTGGGCCCTACTTAGTCAAATCATCACATTCATCTCCCAGCTGATGGGATCCACCACTCTGTCCTGGAGCATGGACAGAATGCAGTTGAGAAGAACCTAATGGACAAAGCCATGTGTGGTTCAACAGACCCACATCTTATGCCCCAGATCTCCTTGATTCCACCTCAAAAGTGTTTGACAAATATGCAGAGCTTAAAGACTGTCCAAGGAATGCAGTTGCCTCAGCCATTCATTACGAAGGTTCAAAACCACCAGGCAGGAAGAGCAGATGGAAAGCCAGGGAGGATCTGTCGACGGTGAGGTTTGGAAACAGGCGATAGCCCTAACTGCGCAGGTCTAATTGATGTGGTCTGGCCCTATTGGAGGGAATGGGCAAAATGACCTTCTCAGTTTTCAGCCAGCCCAGTGGGCCTATGAAAAGAGATGTCTGATTCATTCTCAAACATTCCCCAAATGTCTGAAATATTCCTAGATAGCTGCCAGGAAGTCAATGGTGGGTGACACATGGGCCAATATTGTTGGTTTCTGAGACGATCCTTCAGATGTCTCTGTGTTTTCCTTTTTTTAAGTCTCGTTGCTGATTCTCCTTCTCTGATAAAATAGAACCCCCCAATAACAAAGTCTCCTTTCTCACTTCTTCCAAGCTGTGTTCGGCTTCCTGAAAAGGGATAGCTACTATTCTACTCAAAGTTGTGTCTGTGAATTTAATTCATCAGCCGATGAGATGATGAGCAGACCTGCAATTGCTAGAATGACAAGGAGGAATAAGTCTGGAAAAATGATGACTACTCATTGATGGTCTTCCTATTTATACTCTGTTCTCAGGACAATTAAAGAAGAAAGAGGGTAGCAAAAAAAAAAAAAGTGGTGAGCTGTTGTCACTACAAAATCAAGTTTCTCAACAAGAAGAAAATTCCATCAGATACCCTTAAGAAGTAGTTGAAATTAATCAGGTAGGGTGAACTAGAGAAGCAAAGTTCTCCTACTATGTGAAGTTTTAGATAAAAATTTGTTGGGGCTAGAGCAGTAGCACAGTAGTAGGGCATTTGCTTTGCATGTGGCCAACCCAGGATTGTCCTGGGTTTGATTCCTTGCATCCCATATGGTCTCCTGAGCCTGCCAAGAGTGATTTCTGACTGCAGGCTAGGAGTAATCCCTGAGCACTGCAGGGTATGGTCCAAAAACCAAAAAAAAAAAATTGTAAATAACAGGAAAAGCTGAAATCAAGAAGAGAAAAGAATTGTTCATGGCAGGTTGTGATCAGCAATAGGACAGGTGGAGGACAGGTGAACAGAAACTCAGACAGATACAGAATTTGAAACATCTGAGAAAAGCCTAAAGAGAATAAGAGGGGGGCAGGTTACATGGTGAAAATGAACTAAGGGATAAGGAGGTGGTGGAAAGAAATACTCCAAGCTCAAACAGAAGAGATTGGATTTAACACAAGGGAATATATATAGTCAAGTGGGAAATCCATCCAAGTATCTGTGGAGGCATGCAAAAAGGAGAATCTTGGGAACTCTGCTGATGCCCGAGGGTTTTCAGTGCAGGCAGATCAAGGGGAAAAAGAAAAATGCTTTCTCAGAAGTGCACAGGGAAGAGGTAGGTGGGTTGGGAGGTGGGGAGGTGGGATTAATTGTCAGCAAGTGAAGGCATGCGTTTCTCATTAGGCATTTGAATGATAACCCACTTACCCCAATCATAAAAAAGCAACAAAACCAGTTAATCTCTTCAGGCTAAGGTGAATATGAAAAGATTCCTAAAATATGCTGGCAAGGACCCAGGAAAAAATCACAATAGAGAAAAATTATTTGCATGAATGGTCCTATACTGCATCGCAACCCAAGAGTGAGAGCAGAAGTTTAATGCCCATGTTGCACTTACTGTACACAGAACCTATTATTTGGAGCAGACTCATTTCAAGTCTATATAGACTCCAATCTACCTTCATTCTACAAACAATATTTGGATGTCTATTTGAATACAAAACAGGTTTTGGACCTGGGAGACACAGGATGAAAGTTTTTGTCCTAAACAACTTGTATTTTAAGAAGAAAAATAAATATGGAAGAAGGGAACACATATCTTAGATTATTTTTGATCCAAATGTCTTTGTCTAAGGGAAATAAAATACCTAGCTGAGCAGGAAATAAACTGTTATATTGGAAAGTGATGGGAAGCATGACAGGTAATTAACCAGGGAGTTGGTGTTCAGGCTGAGACAGAAAGGTGTCAAAGGACAAAGGACAATGAAAAGACAGAGGAAGAATCTTTTTGGAAGAAGAGGCAAGATGTTGGTGTTCTTTACATGACTGAAACCCAACTACAATCGTATTTGTAATCAAGGTGTTTAAATGAAGATATTAAAAAAAGATAAATCATTGATAAAAACAAAAAAAGAAACAACCAAAAAAGATGTTCAAAACCTAATCTATGACTGGAATTTGAAATTTGCATAAAAAGGTAATAGTTGCTAAGTGCTCCAAGAATGAGGATTATGGGTTAAATGACACATGTACAAATGAAGTGGAAAAGAGAAAATTACACTTAAATGGTACTTACAAAAAAGAGATGAACAAAGAAAAATAGAGAACTAGGCAGCAGGTAAGCCATAGGAGCTCTCTGTATGCAATACTCCTCGTTAATTAACTTATGGTCATGTATTGTAGGATTGTGGTCACCATCTCATGCCTGAATGCTGCCCTGGGGGAGCCTCACTTCCAGGCTCTATGCAAAAGGCTGACTGTGTCTCTAGGAAAGTAATTTTGAGAAAGAGAGAGAAAACATAGTGAGAAAATGCCTGAGGCCTCCACACTCTCCAGGATGGTGATCACTGCCAATGCTTTCGATGTCTGTCTTTCCACAGGATTGGTCAGAGCCTCCAGCACATGGCTGCACTTAGTGTGTGTCCACAATGTGGCCTTTGTGGTCATAAGCAGAGAGAGCAAAGGATTCTCTTTCTTCCACCCCAATTCTTTGTTATTATTTCAAGTAGAGTAGAGTTGATTGGAAGATAGCTGGCATTTAATAGAGGATTCATTTCCAAGATTCTAAAGTTCCAGGCTTGGTTGTCCCAATGAATTCTCCACATTACTTCTTATCTGCACCTTTTAGCTTCTTTATAAACTCAGAAGACTGATTAATGATTTTTCAGGGACTCTTTTTAACTAGGATGCTGTTATAAAATATGGAAGCTGTGTACTTGAAGGTAATACATGGGAACTCTTAGAACCTTCAACATAGCAATGGCAAAAATGTCAATTGACCTAGAAGTTCATATGCATTGTTTCAGAAAGTAGTTGATTTCTAGTAACATCAAATGTTACTAATAATTGTTTACATTAAGAAACACTTATTTTTCTCTTTTAAAATAAGTTGAGATGATGTGGGGAGCGATAGCACAGTGGTAGGACATTTGTCTTGCATGCGGCTGACCCAGGATAGACCTGGGTTTGATCTCCAGCATCCCATAGGGTCCCCTGGGCCAGGAGAGATTTCTGAGCATATAACCAAGAGTAACCCCTGAGCATCACAGAGTGTGGCCCAAAAAACAAAATTAAAAAACTTGAGTTGCTATTACCTGGAACTTTATTTTTTCCTTTTTTTAAAATAATATAAACACCATTATTACAAGCATGATTGTAGTTAGGTTTCAGTCATTAATAGAACATCCCCCTTCACCAATGCAACATTTCTACCACCAATGCCCCCTTCTCTCCCATCCCCTGCCTGTATTAGAGACAGGCATTCTAATTCTCTCACTCATTAACATTGTAATGGTACTTGTTATTGTAGTTATTTCTCTAAGTGTACTCATCACTCTTGGTGGTAAGCTTCATATTTTTATCTTTTATTAGAAAGAAGTAAATTTTAGTCAGAAAAGATTGGTTACAAGGAATGGAGTTGAGGTTAATAAGTATAGTGCCAGCAGAGGTACAGTTCAAATCATAGAATAAGAGCTCAGTAAGGGAAACAGTAGTCTGAGTGAAGCAAGTGCTTTCAATTTTCCAGGAGATGATAATCTCCAACTATGATTTTAAGAGGTTGCTTAAGCAAAATAAGGAAGAGGACACTAACAGAGTTGCAATTGAGCTTTGATTCTTTTTTTTGTGTATTTGTGATTTGATTTTTTAAAACACTATGGTTACAAAATTGTTCATAGGACAGGGTTATTTTTTTTCCACAATAAACTTATTCATGATTGAGATACAGTCGTGCAATGTATAGCAACCTTTACCAGTGCACATTTCCCATCACCAACATTAATAACAATTTCCCTCTCATCCTTCCTGATGCCCTCTTCCCTCCCACTCATCCTCCTTTCTGATTCTTTCTCAGTTTCCTCAATATATCCTAATGCCAATTGATCCCACCTGGGCTCCTTGCATGACCTACTACACAAATGACTTATAAAACCTTAAGCGAGAAGAGAGGAAATGTGAAGCAATAAAGCTTTACAGCCTCTAAGAACAGCTTTCTTTGAACAAAGAATAATCAGCAAACAGACACAATTTGAGATATAAATGTTGGTGAAATGTTTGTGTTTCCCAGAATGTGTCAGGTTGTCAAAATTGCGAATTTTTAGTCTGGAAGCAATGAGAGGAGTAAGAACAATCTATCCTACTATTTGAAGATGTTAGTTAGCTGCCGTCCTTTCCAGAAGAGACTATATGAACTTGTAAGAGTAGTTAAAGAAAAGTTCTACATTCTAGTTAGAGAAAGTGCTAGAGCACTGCCTGTCCTTATTTTCATCTCTAACATTTCATGATGACCCTAAATAGCCATTTCTCTGGCCAATGTCTTTTCTGCATTTCTTTCTCTCAAGATTGCAACCACTATATCCTATCCCCCCAAATGTTGAATTCCACCAGCAACACGACTTATAATATTTCCGTAGAATAGCTTCATTCTCATCCTGTAATATCCACAAAATATAAAACAAAATATGTTACATGAATATACATAACCCATTAGCTTAATGAAACATAAACATTATGAGGGCAGAATTTCTGTTCACTTGCTCCAATTTCCAATTATAGCATAAATTTAATGCCAAAGAAGTATTTCTTAGTTGTTGAATATAAGAAGCCATGTCAGTGAGCATTTGAGAACTACTAAAGCATTTTTACAAATAATAGCCCTTCTACCCTAGGAATTCATAATCCTAACTTGAACTCAGTACCACTGATGCTTTTCTGCCTTACACACAGTTTCTATATTCCTAACATTAAGAGTTAGTGTTAGAAGAGCAAGAGCCCTTCGTGACCCAAATATTTTAAGTATCTAATCACTCATAGAACTTATCCAGGTCCATTCCTGGGTCTATAGGTTCTCAGGACCCCAGTCCATGACACTGTTCTGGGCCAGGAAAACTGGCCTTCTTATCATCTCTTAGAGAGTAATGTAAGTTTAGAATTAACTGCTGTTGTTTTGTGTCTGTAACCGTGCTTTGCTTTAGACATAAGGACTGACATGACAGGCCTCAGATATGTGGCAGAAGGGACTAGGTGAGAACAACCAGTTCCAGGAACTAAAAGGGCACATACCAGGACAGTTAGATAAACTAGCAACAAAAGGGAGCCTGTGGGGCGATAAACCTAAGTAACTGCACACCAAGGCCTCTGGCACCCAGTAGGAGCCCAAGCTTCCACCTCTACTACTTCAGTCAACCAGTTTAAACCTGGTGATGCAACATGTACTAAGAACCAATAGTTTTACCCTTAGTTTGAAACCCCCAGTAGTCCTATATGTAAAAAAGTTTGCAAGTCCCATTCGAGTCATTGCCACCTGGGAGAGGTGCAGTCCCAGCATGCTGGTATTAAACTCCTCTGTAATCGCATTGCTGTCTCATCTACTATCAGTCTTTGTGGGTTAGATGTAAAGTTCAGAGCTAACATTTCTAGGAGTATTCTAGCTAAGTATTTCAGAATATTTTAGAAATCAGATCTTGGGTTTTTCTAGACCTCCCATACCATTTTTTTTTACCTATTGTTGCTTTGCACAAATGCTTTAATCATTACTAATTGGATAAGCCAGATGGGGTCCATGGGAGGAGAAAACTGCATTTGCCAGATATTCAGTGCAAATCAGGAATAGTGAAGACTGGTCTAACAAACTTCTCTTTCCACTATCACCAGCACCCCTCTTCTTCATGGATGTGCATGTGAGGTAAAACATTTGGTCTGCTTTGTGCAGACTTTACAGTTTTTTATTTCTTCTCACCTAAATGGAGTCATTAGGAAGTTTGTAGCCTCTTGTACACTTAATCCATTTCTCCACAGACAACATTGTCTCTTTAGGGATAACTGTCAGCTCACAGACTAAATAGATTGATGTGTCCCTTCTCTTTTTGACTGCCATGTGTCTCTGTTCAGAGCCTCATCAATCTACTCACCCCATAAAATCTACCAGAGTAATAAAAAAGCCTGCCTAGTACTGTGCAATATAATGGAAAGATTGATAAGCAGAAACCACATGGTTCGTTGGGAGCTTTTGTTTCAGTGAAGGAGACATACAAAGGGGACAACCAATACATAAAAATAATCTTTCCAACTTGTGGTAAATGCTTACAAAGTCAATAAATAGCATGTTATGGGAAAATAGTAAAAGAATTAGAATCAAGGAAAGTCAGGAGAAGTCATGAGTAGTCAAGAAGGTTAGAAAAGAATATTTTTGTAAGAAAACATTTACATTTAGATCTTGAGGATAACTTAGCTAACTATAAGAAATGATTAATATGTATTTTAAGAAGAAATTAGGATAACTTTGAAAGAGTTTTCTAGTAATTGTACCAAAATTAAGAACTAGGTTGACATAAAACATAGTATCTGATGAAGATAATTAGGTGACCATCAGGATCTAGGTAAATGCTACTGACAGTGCCATTTCTGCAGCATGAACATGGATGCTGTCAACATCTTCCACCAGGAGGGACTGTATTTCTCAGAGAATCTGTTTTAACAATTGAATTCTTTGTATAGGTGCACCATGTACAGGGCTGCATTCTTTGTTTTTGTTATTTTATAATTTTTTATTTAAAGCACCCTGGTTTTCCAAGTTATTTATATTTGAGTTTTAGACATAAAATGTTTCAGCATCAATCCCACCACCAGTGTCAACCTCTCTACACCAATATTCTAAACATTCAGCCCATACCTCTTCAACCCAGCCTACTATCTTAATAAACACCTTTTTTGATTGTGGAAGTTTGGGTCTCCTGATTTCAGTGTTGTAGACTCCATGGTTTGAATATTTTATTCTGTCCTTTCTTATCACCAACAATGCACCTGAATCCCCTTAATCTCCATCCCTGTTATTTCATATGTCCTTATTCCTCTCCACTTTATTT
>PVKC010010775.1:0-25383 GCA_004027635.1 Crocidura indochinensis | reverse complement strand
CGCTCATCCCACAGCTGGGAGGCTGAACTGTAGCTGGACCAGAGCTTCCTCCCCATCGCCGGCCCCACCCCCACCCCCTGGCTTTCTAGCCCCTCCCTGAGCAGCCTCTCAGGATGCCAAGAAGCCACTGAGGCGGCCAGAACTGCACAGTGAAAGGCTTTATGTCCCAGGGCAGCGGGGAGAGCACTCTTAGCTTCCCATTGTCCAGCTCAGCGTCCCCTTGCCCCCACCCCCACCCCCTCAAGAGAGCGCTAAGCTCAGGCAGCCCCATTGACTGGGCCTTCCCACCGAGTCTGCAGGGGGTCAGAGGGACTGACTGGGCTTGGGGGGGATAGGTGCTAACTTGGAGGGAGGGGGTATTGGTTAGGTCTTTCTCCGGGCTTTCCTTTCCCTTGGAGTGGGGTGCTTCTAGCTGGCTGGGTGATCCAGTGGCCTTGGACAATGTCTGGTTAGATAAAGAGCCCTGGGGCTGCCCTATAAAGGCCTAAGAATGGCTACAGGACAGTGCACTATTCCCATCCCTATATCAGTCCCAGTCCTTTGCCCCAAATCCTTCCAAGCAGAGAGTACATTTGTCACCATCCCGCTCCCAGGGGAATATGGAGGCCAAAGGCATCTTTTCATCCCTGTCATCGGCCCAGTTACTCACTTCCTCCACCATTCCTCCCTTTCTCTGATCTATTTGGGTCCACTTATATTTCCTGAGGCTTCCTGGTCTCTGGCCTGCAGACAGTCAATTCTATGGACTGCACAAACACACGCAGTGTGTGGGTCTCCGGAAGTGGAGCACAGATCTGGAAACTCATACAAAACCCACATAGCCAGTGGTGGTCCTCATAATGACAGACAGAGCATCAAGGCAGGAAACAGGCAAATTGAAGGAGACAAATGGGACTCAGGCTGTCTCCTGAGACCTTCTGAGACACTTGAACTATTGAGACTGATGAACCCAACAGAATTTTCTAGAGAGTCATTCTGTAGTGGGACTGGGTAAAAGAAATCCAAGTGAACTTTCTTTGGATCTAGATAATCCATAACTAAAATATAAACGCATGAATAAGTTTGGTATTGAAGGATTCTATGGAGGAAATGTGTATGAAAAAGTATATCAAGAGGGCCCAACAAGGTGTCTGGGAGATCTCTGAGTTGGTGATCATGATGGCATCAAAATTTAAGCAATAAACTGAGACTACAGTGAGTAGACAAGGACTTGGGGAGGGGAAAAGAGGTATGAAAAAATGGGGAAATGTTTCCAAGAGAGCAAGTGGGGACACCCAGAAAAGAAGAGGAAGTAGGATATTTTAGGATGACTGAAGCCACTGGGTCTTCTAGGGACTGGTGAGAAAATACACTTCCCGGGAAGTATGAAGCTTATTATCTAGTTGGTCTTCTACTGCCATTCCAAAGTACCACATTTCTGTGAGTGGTTTCAACAGCAGATCCTTTCTGTCTCTCAGGCCTGGAGCCTGAAAGTGGAAGACCAATGTAGCCTCAGGCCTGTTCTCTCTAGGTCCTCTCTACTTGATTCCTAGGCAGCCATCTTTCCTCTCTGTCAGCACACCCTCTCCCCATGGTGCAACTGTGTTCCCATTTTCTTCCCTTATAAGGGCACCAGGCAGGTTTAGTTGGGATGCACCTTAATAACCGCGTTTGAACACGAGTCCCTCTTTAGAGAGCCTCTCCATAAAGTCTTGTTCAGAGAATCCCAAGAATAAGGACTTGAGTGCATGGCTTTAGGAAGAGGACCCCAATTTAGCCCTTAGTGAGAAGGAGAAGGACTTTTTAGGTGGAAAAAGAGAAAGTACAACCTGCATAAAGAGATCTCAGTTAGAGCAGGTAAATATGAAACTACTGCAGGGATAGTGGGTAAAAGGTAGAAGCTCTGCAGGCCCAGCAATGGATTTCCCATTTTAGGAACAAAGTTAGTGACCTGGCCCCACATCTTCTCTGAACATATCTACAAGGAGACAGCCAGCAGCATAAGGGACAGAATAAAGGGAGACATCACATGGGATGTGGTGGCTGCACTTGTCTAAGTGAGGCAGGCAATGCAGAGACTGGGGGCAGGGTAAGGGAGAGGCAGGAATCAGAAGTGACCACAGTTCTCCCCTCAGGCCTAGGAGTGGAGGCTGTCATGGAGGGCTTCTTGGGTCAGGATCTCCCTGCCAGATCACAATGCAGGAAAGCCCTGAGAGGTGCTGAGACTCCTAAGTACAGACTGGTAGTGGGGGAGGGAGAGGTATCAGAGTTGGTTAAAGGAAAATCAGAACCAAAGAGTGATAGTACAGTGAGTAGGGTGTTTGCCTTGCATACCTTGACCTTGATTCAATCTCAGGCATCACATATGGACCCCCAAACTCTACCAGGAGTGATTCCTGAGCGTTGCCTGGTTAAAGCAGAAAAAAGAAAGGTCTGATATTGCAAGATGCTGAACCTAATTTAACTCAGGACTGCAAACTACTGAACGGTTGCCCTAAAATATTCAATTTGACCCAAGCAGAAGAAAATATGTGTGTGTGTGAGAGAGAGAGAGAGAGAGAGAGTCAGAGAGAGAGAAACAGAGACAGAGAGACAGATAGAAATAGAGACAGAAAGACAGAGAGAGACAGACAAAAACAGAGACAGAGACAGAGACAGAAAGAATAGCTCCAGAGGGAAGACAAGGACTCAGAGGAAAAGCCTCAGCCTAGGGGGAGGGGAGTAAAATCACGAGAATGATCAGACAGAAGCTAGTATTTCCCAAGGGCTAGGTTGTCACTGTGGAGATGACAGTGATGTGCTTGCCAAGGAAAGGTGACAGAGGAGGGTTGGGCTTTCATTTTCCCCTTGAAGAAAAAAAAACCTAACAAACTATTGCAATGCTATGGACTGCTGCATGCAGGAGGGAAAGGTAAAGGCCCATGGTGCAGGTCATCTTTTCAATGCTGCTACTGCTGGGCCACCAAATCCAGCCACCGCTTGCAGAATATTGCCCTTTGTGAAACAGTCAAGGGATAGGTGGGGCTCCTGTTAGTGGTAAAAGAGATCAAATTTTCCTTTGCTTGTCAGAGGCCAGCAGCAGCAGGTGAGGGACTAGTCTACATTATCACGTCTATTTGAAGTTCCTAGTGGCATCAGCTCTGTCACTAGGCTTCTGTACCTAGCTCAGACTGCTGACTCTGGCTGTAATTCTGTCCCCTCTTGTCCTCTCCTAGTCTATATAATCCCCCTTCATTACCTAGC
This sequence comes from Crocidura indochinensis, assembly GCA_004027635.1. NCBI lineage: Eukaryota > Metazoa > Chordata > Mammalia > Eulipotyphla > Soricidae > Crocidura > Crocidura indochinensis. Next base: position 22,161 of record PVKC010010775.1, on the reverse strand, counting down.
TCAAATGTCACCTCCCCCAGGTAGCCTTCCCACATCCCCTGCAAGAAGGAACCTGGATGGTGTTAAGGGTTCGAGAAAGCCCACCGCCTCAAATAAAGACCATGAACTTCAGAGAATGCAATAGCAAACAACTATCTAGGCTTCTCAAAAAACTAGAGAGAGCCTCAGAGAAAGTAAAAGGGGAAGTTTTATAGTTAAAAAAGGGAAAGAGGGGAGTGGCATAACAACTGTTACTAAATTACACAAATCATATAATTTAGAAATGGATGATAATCCAGGGTGTCACAAAGTTGGGTCACAGGTGTGGGGTGGTTGACTATGTGGAAATTCCAGGATGGGGTGGAAAACAAGAGTGACAGTACAAAAAACTAAGAAAAGAATAAGAAACAGACACTTATATTTGACCAATAACTAAATTATGACGTATAGCACCTAGCTATTATCATTATAGCCCTTATCACTAATAGACAGCTTATTCATGGCAAAAATTGATGCTTCCTGGTTTGGGGTATAGAACTGTAGCTCTCCTCACCCCACTTCTTCCCTGTTGATTTGGCCAGGTCCCTCACTCAGTCTAGCCAGAAGACACTCACCACAACATCAAGCATTTGGGGTCTTGACACCTGGAAACCAGACATCTGGGGCACAGTCTAGGGTCCTACAATATTGGGAGACTCTCCTTTCTACCCCAAAAATAATTTAAACAAAAATGGTAATGGAACTATGTTGTCACTAAAAAAGATACTGACCCACAGGGATTACATTTTGCAGTTGGATAAAGTCATGGCACAAAGTTCTGGTTCAAGGAATAAAAGAAGAAATGATGCTACACTAAGGTCCAGCTTGTGAGGATCTTCCCATCTTTACCCCTTCATCCAATGGCTTGATTCAGAGCATTTGGGGCTTAGGAGATTGCAGAGTCACAGTTGGAAGCTGCCTTGATATCCCAAATCCTCACATGGAGAAAAGTCACCACCCAGCAGGCATGCCTGCATCTTTGGATCATTGTAGGAGAAACAACCTTTAATAGCAGAAAACCACTGAAATACTGGGATGTGTGATATTAACATTCTGACATAACTTTATGCTTTCCCTAAATTCTAAGCCATTTTCCATAAATTCTTCATCCATTTATTCATTTATTGGCTATTGCCATGAGCATGAATCTACCTGCCATACTGTGCTACGGTCTGGGGAATGTAGAAACAGAAAGAAATAAGACATTAGGAATAGTCCCTACTCTCCAAGGAACCTTCTCTCTTGATGGTTCCTTGAGTAACTTTAGTCCACTGAGCTCCAGAAGAAAGAGAAGGAGTGGTAAAAAGTATGAATAGCTCATCTGGGAAGCCCATTCAGGAAGGTGGGATAAAGACTGCTCTGGATTCTTCTCTTACTTGAATTGTTGAATCTCTCTGTTCCCTTTAGGGGCTAGGCAGCAACTAGGGACAGAAACCTGCTTCTAAAGCTTCTCAGAGTCCAGGACTGCAGATGTCCCCAGGCTTCCAACCTTCTGGGATATCCTTCCAAAATCTCCTTCCCCTCCCTGCTCAGTCTTTCAGCTCAAAAAAAAAATTTCCTTAGGTATCCCAGTTCCAATCCAGAAACCGGGGGCAATCAGCCTGGAAACCCCTACAATCAGCCCCTACATCCAGGCAACACCCAAGTCTTCTAAAGTCTCCCTCCTTAACATGATCCAAGCCTGAGCCCACATGGATTCTCTTCCTACTTACTGACAACATTCATTACATAACAGGCCCCAGCTCTGCTCTTGCCTCATTCAGCAGGGCTTCATGCTGCTACACGGCCTAACCCTACTGTTAAAGTGGGAATGTGGCTCAAGAGAGTGCTAGGACCTGCGTGTGACCCAGCAAAGACCTATCACCATGATTGCCCAGTGTCTCCATAACTATAACAAAAATGTAAAATAAAAAAAGCAGAACAGGGGGAATACAATAAAAAACAGCTCTCTAATCTAATTCCACATCTCTCTGCCTTTTGTTGGTGTACTCTGCAGATCAAACTTCAAGATCCCAGCTACATCCTCTCCCCTAAAGTCTCCATTAGCCACACCCCCACTCCTCCACACCCTCGTTCTTCAATATACACACACCACACACACAAGCACACACACATCTGTGTTTTTTTTTGTTTTTTTTTTTTGGGGGGGGGTCCACACCTGGTGATGCTCAGAAGTTACTCCTGACTATGCACTCAGAAATCGCTCCTGGCTTGAAGGACCATATGTGATGCTGAAGGATCGAACCACAGTTCATCCTAGGTTAGTACGTGCAAGGTAAATGCCCTATTGCTTGCACCACCACTTCGGCCTTCACACCTATCTTTCTAGCTTCTTGTTCACTCCTTATTCCAATATACCAGGCATTGAGAGGCCTTAGAACCTCTAAAGTGAACTGTGCTTTTTCCCCCCTTTAGACGTGCATGCTTCTCCCTTTCCCTGAAATGTTTTCTTCCTTATGTGCGTGTCACTCTCCTATTTGTCCTCCAAAATCTCAGTCAAGGTTCAGATCTTAACAATATTCACCAGTGCCATTCAGCCTGGTATGTAGTGGACATTCAGTAGGTCCATGCTGTAATGATGAAGGGATGTATGTATGTTTGGATGGATGGATGACTGAATAGAAGGTAGGAAAAAGAAAGTGATGATTGTTTGAATAGATTCTCAGTAATGTGTGTGAAATGAGCACCAAAGTATCTGGGACTTCATTATCTGAATTTTTTCAAGAAATTCCTTCTCTGAGTTATGATTTAATGTTATGCCCTGTCTTCAGAGAACCCTGATGTGAGAAACTGACTAACTTAATGGCATTTCTGTCTTTATGAAAACAGAATTGAATATATTGCCCACTCTGTCACTCAGTGTCCTTTATACAAGGACTCATGATAAATTTGTGCTTGGGGTTATTTCCAGGAAACATTTTGTCTCTGCAGATGAAGATGTGTATTTTCTGCTATCAGAAAGTAAAATTCTGCCATCCAATGTTGTTTCCCCTTTACTTGAGCTGACAAATAAGGATACCAAACTTTGGGGTGGAGTGGTAGCTCAGCAGTAGGGTGTTTGCCTTACACATGACTGACCCAGGATGGACATGGGTTCGATCCCTGGTATCCCATGTGGTCCCCAGAGCCTGCCAAGAGTGATTTCTTAGCTCAGAGCCAGCTCTGAGTGATGCTGGGTGTGCCCCCCCCCAAAAAAAAGAAAACCCAATTTTATTACCTTATTACCTTCAGATGTTCTGGGTTTTTGTTTTGTTTTTGTTTTTTGTTTTTGTTTTTTTAATGGAGTCAGCTCTTTATTCTGCATTATTATAATTTTTAATCTACAAACTGCCTCACATCATCTCAGCAATATACTAGTAGATAATTTAAACAAAGGCATATAGGTGAGCAGTATGGAAGTGAAGGAAGGATAGATAGGGCAGTTCTACATGACAAGAAAACACAAATAGAACTTCTACAGGTATGCTTGGACTACCTACCATTACAGAGGACTGGAAGGCAAGTTAAAGTAGAGCACAGAAGTCAAACCAGATTTGGACTTTGTTGTTTTTTGGACCAAGTCCTGTTCATTTTACTCTTCTTGCTACCACCTCCCCTTTCCCTATCTTTGGTGGTCCACATCCAGCACTGCTCAGAGCTTACTCATGGCTCTGTGCTTAGGGATCACTCCTATCATGACTCAGGAGACCATATGTTATAACAGGATTAAACGTAGACCAGCTGCATACAAGGAAATGTCTTACCTGCTTTACCAGTCCTTCTTTCTTTTTTTTTCACTTTAAAAGAGCATCTCATAGAGGGCCATTTTTAAATTAATAACAATAACAATAGTGTCTTTGAAGCACAGAATACATGAGGTAGGCACCAAGCTGTTTGAATACTTTATATGTATTTTTCTACTTGAGTCTCTTCCCCTCTCTGAATTATTGTATATTAAAAAAAAACAATATGCAGATGATGAAATGCCAGAGAAGCATGTGCAAAACCATCCATTTGTGAGGAGCAAAGCAAGAATTTCAGTTCAAGTGTGTCAACAGCCACCACCCAAACTCTTAACAATCTCCTCACATGTAGCCAAGAATTGAAGTGATAGCAAGGGATTAAATTCCCCATGGGAAATAATATCAAGGCTCACTGATGGAGTTGTCAGGAGAGAAAAGCGGCAGAGTTACAGCTATGTTTCAAGAACACTTGGGTGTCCCTTTTCATGTCTTGGAAATGACTGGCTACTCTCTAGTCGGGTTCAGCTGCTGGGACAGCATCCAGAGGAGGCCCATTCCCATGACAGATGGCTGTGTCCTCTTGTTCCAGTTCCAATGACTCTGCCCCTGAGATACTTGCCCAGAGCCTCCAGGACCAGCAGCTTGGAAATGAGGGGCTCCGTGGTTTGGAAGAGTCAATAAAAATATATGAGAACATATTTTTAAGTTGTCTTTTAGGTTTGTAAAACCACACCTGGTGGTGCTCAAGTTTTTATTCCTGGATTTGTGCTCAGGAATCAGTCCTGATATCTCTTGGAAGACTATATGTAGAACTGAGAATCAAACTAGGGTCAGCCACATGCAAGGCAAACACCTTATTATCTCTCTGCTCCCTTAAGATACTTTTACCTGTATCCCCAACACAAAGAAAAAAATGGCAGCACTGAAATCAGTAAATATTTAATTAAATGCCAAATATAACATTATATCAAGTTCATTAACTGTTGAGTTTAATAGACATAAAAATTTTATTACATTTGATACCAATTTGCAGGTTGAGGTCTTCTCACTGTGTAAGATTTCCCTTGCATTAACTCAGATGGGTGAGAATTCAGAGCTGACCATAAATTAAATAAATTACTCATAGCCAAAAATTTTCCACAGCAAAATGGTAAAATCCTTGCATGAATTCTTTTTCACAGTCAAAGAGTTGCATTTATGGTGAGTTGAGGTGCGTGTTTTAAATATATTTGACATGTGCTGAAGATATAATACAGGAGTTAAATCTTGCATGTAGCTACTTCTGCTGTAGCCCTGGCTCTATTCCCAGTACCTTACACGATTCCATGATACCACCAGGGGTCACTCAAGTAAAGAGACAGGAATTGCCCCTGAGCACTTCAAGGTATGGATGATCTAGATATAGTGTGCATCTTCAAACATACTCAGGTTAGGCCCACCTATCAGGAACCTCCAATCTCACCTTGATGACCCTTAGCAAGGAAAACCAAATAAACAGTAGCTTTGTAGGAAAGAATGCATAGGAGGTAAAATTGCTTCCTTCAGATATGTTTTGCTCTAAGAAAAGCAAGAATCCCAATCCTAAGTAATGATGCTTAGCATTCATTGGGTATGTAGCATGTGCCAGGTTAAGTGTTTCAATGAAAGCATCTATTCTCTCAGTTGCAAAAAATTCTGTGATGGACAGGAGAGATAATACAAATGATAGAGTGCCTTAAACATGGCCAACTCAGGTTCAGTTGGGCACAACACACAGTCCAAGTCCTACTAGGAGTGATCCCTGAGTGCAGAGTTCAGATGCAGCTCACACACACACACACACACACACACACACACACACTATGTGTGTATACATATATATGCATATGGTATTCTATCCCTATTTTACAAATGAGCAAATAAAGAGAGGTAATAGGAACAGTGGGGGGTATTTAAGAGTGTGTCTAAGTGAGGGTCTGGAGATGATACAGTGGTTAGGGTGCTTGCCTTGTATGTAGCTGACCCATTTTCGATCCTCTGCATCTCATAAGGGTTTGCCAAGCAATGCCAGGATTAATTTCTGAATACAGAGCCAGAAGTGACTCCTAATTTCAAGTGTGACTCAAAACCTAAAAACAAACAAATAAGCAACAATACGAGTGTATCCAAAAGAAAAATAATTCAGAAAAGAAAAAAATGTCATGACCAGTAAAAATGTTCTTTCAGGCTCTTGAAAAAGGTAGCACCCTGGCCTGTCCACATTATCTAGCTCCAGGACCTTGAACAGAAATGGGTGTATATCAATAATCTTACATTTATTTAATGCAGACACACCAAATAAAGTAGAAAAATAAATACAACAAAATTGAACCACAAGTCTCCTAGTTATATGAGCTCTTTTCCAAGTTCTCTGCAACACTAAAGCTAGAACAAGTTTGCTTTGCTCCACTGGCTGTGGCTCAGAGCACTTAAGGAATGCTTATTCCTTAAGTGCCCACTTCACTGGCCTGTGACAATGTCAAGTTAGAGGTCTTATTCATCTACTAGCCTGACCCTTGCACAATCAAGACCTATGGGGAGTGCTCAAAAACAAAGCCTAGAAAGTCTTGCTTGATTTGAATCCTCTACTCCACCATTCACCTTCTCCAGCACATTTAAGCCTCCTCACACACAGCACAAGAAGCTGCTATTTAGGAACTGCAGCGGCCTACATTTCAATGTCATCAACAAGAAAAGGAACATACAGCTCTTTCAGCTTATCTTAGGTGCCAAGTATTAGTCTTGGGGCTTTCTATGCGTTAAGTGCTGTTGAGCCCTTGAAATATGGCTGATGTAATTAGGGAACTGACATTTTAATTTAATCTGTATTAAAATAATATCAACCAGCCACGTGTGGCTAGTGGCAAGCATGGTAGACTTAGCTTAATACTATTTCTAAGCACAGCACCAGCTTAAAAAAAAACTAGAAAGCTGAGCTGTGGAATGTAAAACATGCTTTTTTTGCATTTCTTATTTCTATAGGAATTTACTTTGCGTGGTTATGCAGTTCTTTGCTTGATCTAATGGATGTGTGTATGTGAGAGAGAGAGAGAGAGAGAGAGAGAGAGAGAGAGAGAGAGAGGGAGGGAAGAGAAAGACATAGAGGGTGCTGGCTAACTTTCCAGAATCCTGTGGCCTGGACCAGGCAGGGCTTATTGGTGTTCTGCTCTCAGAAGGGGTGTTAGCCAACCAAATGCCAAGCAGCACAAACACTGGGTGACATTTTCAGAACTATTAATATTTCATCAGAAATGATCACTTTTCCTTTAAATACACTATCTTAAAAGGTTTTTCTACATTCTTAACTATAATTTTATTCAGTCTAGGTCTTTGGAATTTTCCCCAAAGGGGCACATCTTCAATTTTATAATGGAAAGCAAAAAGGGATGAAGCTCAGATTTCAAAACAGAGAGTCAATATTTCCAGGAACTCAGCCCCTCGGTAAAGAGCAAGTTTGCGTTTGGGGTACCCACTTTAGAAATAGGATTTTATGAACTCATCCAATAGAGTGCCCACTACATTCTAGAAGATTGCACTTCAGAATAAGACATTTTATAGAAAGGGATTCCTTCCTTTCTTTTTCTTTGGGCTCAAATGTTAGTTACCTCCTCAAAGTCTGACTGGAAGAGGTCGCAGCTGGCCATGCCTTTCTTCTTCTTTTGCTATTAGCATACTGTTTTATTTGTAATTACTGCTGGTTGGCTTTGCTAGAGAGTAATCCATTTTGCTCTACTAGGATATGGATTTCTTGAATTCCAGGGCCAGTTTTGTCTACTTTCAAACATCCCCCATGCCCAGAAACCTATCTGGCTAAGAAACTCATCTATCAGTCATTTGGGGGATGAAGGTGGGTTACAGGTTACAGGGTGTAAATGAAGGAAAGTGGGAGAAATGTTGGATATTGTTAGAGTCATACAGCAAGAAAGCCAGTGCCCACTTTCAAACCAGCCATCTCTATGTGCCAGTCACCCGCCAGAGTCACACCCTCTCATTATTTATTAATTTATTTATCAATAAATTATTTAATTGAATCCCTGTGAGATTCAGTTACAAAGTTGTTCAATGATATAGTTTTTCGGTCATAAATGTCCAACACTTATCTCTTCACCGGTACACATTTCCAGCCACCAACTCTCTTCTTGCTGCCTTCTTCCAGGTCTTCTATTTTCTGGAAAAATCTGGAAGCTTCACTCCTGAACTTCCAGGTCTCAAGGGTGTGGCAGGAGCTACTGGGGAAAGTACCCAGAAGCCTAGGAGAGTAGAACTTGAGGGGCAGCGACCTGCTAATTTAATCCTTCTGTCTGCATTTCAACGCCCACCCCAAATCAGCTTTATGCCCACCATCTGCCTGCCATCCTGCCATCGCCATGGAATGCTGGCTCAGATCTGGGAAGCCTGGGTGTGAGTCCCAGCTCTCCACCACCAGCGGACCTTGGACAATCTCCTTTATACTTATTTCCTTCGCTGCAGGATTCTCATCAACCATGGCAGGTGCTCCAGGCCCGGCTCAGGCTTGAATGGTCTCACCCAGCCCAGCGCTGGTGGGTGGGAGACCAAGAACGGCGGCAACTAGGGTTCACCACAGGCCAACAGCAGAGCAAAGGGTGCCAAGGTTCAGCGGGTGATAGGCAGAGACCCCGGCAGGGCGCCCTTGACTTCTAACAGCTCTGGGGGCTCCTCCGGGCCCCACCCTGCCCCCACCGCACTGCGACTTTGGCACGGACCCAGGTGCCCCGCGCACAGAGCCGTTGCTTTTGGGCCCGCAGAGGAATTCCAGCGTTGGACGGGGAGGTTGGGGAGCCTCCCGCAAGCCAATTGCTCCAGCTTGTCTGGTCAGCCCGGCCAAATCCGCGGAGACTGAGCCTTTTGGGGAACGTTGAGATCCCTTCCCCAGGCAGATCGCAGCCTGTTACGCGGTGTGGGGGGCATAGCAGGTGGACAGAGAAGTGGGGACCAGATACAGGGGCTCTTGGGCCGCCTGCGGGGGACGTTACTCAGGGAGTTTGTCTGGCAGGGGGCGTTGGAGCAGCGCTGCAGAGTCAGCCAGGAGGGGCCGGCAGGCAGGCAGGCTAAAGCTGCCAAGATCGAAACCGGTTCGGTTGAAAAAGAGTGGGGGACCGTTGGCCCTCTGGGTGCGCGCAGATCCCTGGTGAGGAGGGGTGGGGGACAGAAATCTCTGGGCGGGCTCTTATCCCTCAAGATGCCCCCGAGAGTGCCAGTCCCCGACTCAGTCTGCTAGACTGAGTGGGGAGAATGGACTGAGCCCCCTGGAGCCACTGGGTGTCCATTGGCTTGTTGCGGGGCAGCGGGGAGTGCCAGGGACAGTGGGGAGAGCCAGCCCTCTCCTGCCAGCTGTTCCCAGATGTCATTCTGCCCGACCAAGCTCCTGGTTCCCGAGATCAGGGGCATTCCAGGGTTACTAAGTTACTGGTTTTTGTTGACTTTTAAGTATTTTCTTCTAAGGGAGAGGGGGAGGGGGCCGAAAGTCAGGGACGAGTCAGTAAACAGATATCACGACAAGCTCCCCCTCTCCCAAAACAAGCCGACTCCCAAGCACCTCTCCCAGGCTGAACCACTCCTGGGTGCCCCCACCTGGCTGCCACCACAGCCGGAAGGAAGTCACCTGCTCTGGTCCCTCCTCCTGGCCCTTTCTGGTGAATGAAGGGCAGCTGCTGGTCCCCTGGTGTTCGAACCCTGGGTGGACAGAGAGGCATCAGCAAAGAGAAGAACATGGCCAGTGGGAATGGGCTCCCTTCTGCCTCTGCCCTGGTGGCCAAGCGCCCCTCTGCCCTGGGTCCATTCCCCAGATACATCTGGATTCACCAGGATACTCCCCAAGATAGTTTAGATAAGACTTGCCATGAAATCTGGAAGAGAGTTCAAGGCCTGCCAGAGGCCTTGCACTCCAGGACATCCAAGGAGCAGCTCCCTGGGCCGCTGCTGAGTAACAGCAGTCTCAGCTTCCAAGAAGAGTGAGTACCCCCACTGGACAGCCCTTGGAAGGACCCTCTGAAGGTGTATGTGAGGGTAAACCCAACCTGAACTTTTGGGGGAATGGTGTGGCACCTTGTTCAGTCTGGAAAAAGCTGACGTTTATACCATCATCTACTACTTAAGAGGTGCTGACTCAGAGAGTGGGTCCAGTTTGGCTTTATATCATCATTTTATATATATATATATAATATATATATATATATATATCATTTTTTTCATCTGAAAACTATAGGCAATCCAAACAAAGAGCCAAAGACTTAAGAAAACATTGTAGGCAAGGTGGAGGCTACAGGCCCACAGCTTTCCTAAAGAAGACAGCAAGATCCTCCCCTCCCTGAAAGCAAGGCTAGAGTAGAGATGAGTCTGGTAGTTTAAAAACCACATCTGGAATTCCCTAATACAGAAAGCAGCTGTCCCATTCAGCCTCCACAGAAGCCGCTGCAGGAGCACACATCAAAATATTTACTGGGAAAGCATTGACATATTCAGAGGACATAATAGAAAATTAAAGGGAGGGAAGATGGCTGTAAATAGCCCGTTTCCTGGATGGGAAATCCTATGTCTGGGAGACATAGAGCTGAATGTTTCTCCACCAGGGCAAAGTTGGGCCAGTGTTGAGGATGGAAATTCAGAAGGAGAGGAAGGAGGAAGCTTGTTAGAAAGGCAAGCAAACCACCCACAGTCCTTGGTGCCACCTGAAGCACTTGTCCACTCAATGCTTGACATCTCAAAGTGTACTGAAGGCATAATTAATCCTCCTGAAACCCTGTGAGGCTGGTCTTAGTGTCCCCATTTTACAGATGAGTTAAGTGTTAATAATTAAGTGCTAATTAAAGGCTAAGTGATAATTAAGTGTTGCCTGTTCCAACACATGTTCCAGCTCAGTTCAGAGACGCTCTAGAGTGGGAGAACTGTCCAGGCGATTATCAGCTGTGTCTGGTTTCAGGAATTACAGTGGCAGAGGAGAGAAGGAAGGCACAGTATCACTGGAACTGGAGTCCCTCCCTCTTACCTGTCACCCCTTTTGTGTGTTTCTGCTCTTGGGTGGTTAAAGGGTAAAGGCGCTTTGACTGAAAGTGCTTCTCCTGCCCTGTGCCCAGCAGGATGTGTCTGGGATGGGAACAACCTTTCCACAGCCAAAATCTTGCTGTCCAACCCGCCAGTGGCTCTGAGCATCTCTTCCCTGGCCATTGCCATCTGCTCTGGGACAGGACCTTGGCAGGGGGCCCATGGGAGCTAAGGCTCACTCAGTGGCCAAGGAGCTGATTGTTCACTGGGTAGACCAAGGGTCAGTGGCAATTTCCAGTAGATAGTACTCTCTCTGCCAGGTCACCCAGAGTTAATGGAGTCAGACTACTTCCAGTCTGCTCTTGGCCACACAGACTGGAGACTGGTGTACCTTTGGCCAGTTGCTTAACTCCATTTGGCCTTGATTTTCTCATCTGCAAATTGAGGATGATAAGCCCTGCCTTGTCCACCTCTGAGTTGATAATGAGGAGCAAATATGCTGGGAGATGGGAACCTGACAGATGCATTATACAAATGAGTCTGTCCTGATAAGTAACCTCTGGGGGCATGGGGAGTGGGGAGGTTGTCATCCTTATTGTTGCCTTCAGTATGGGGCTTCCACACTCCTCTTTCCATGCATCTGGGGGTGCATCAGGGACCACCCTGGTGTCAAGTGGCCTGATGACAGGACACCCTGATCCCTAGTTCAGTCTTAGATGTTCCCTTTTGTAATAGGCGTTGCTCACAGAATTCTGTAATAAAGATTGCCTTTGCAAAAAAAGGGTTCTGCCACCGAGAAAAGAACTAGGAAACCCTTGACTTAGGTGAACAAACGATATCATAATTGTGTAGATATCAACCAAGTAGAACACAATGAGCTATTCTTGAAATAAAGACAGCTGCAATGGTGGGGTGTGAGAACTCTGGTTCAAAGCACACTTCAGTTCTATGCCAGCTGCAGATTTGTTTAATTTCTGTGAGCTTCAGTTTCCTCATCTGCCAAATGGAGATGATTAGGGTTGTCGGCATGATTAAATGGGCCATTTAAACATTTCTGATAATAACTAGGATTTGTAAAAATTCCTTGTAATAATGATGACGATGATTTCTTTGAGCCCTACAATTATTACATGAGGTAGGTACTATTTAAAACTCCCCCTCTCCTTACTCTCTATTATGCAAATGTTCAGATGCATAAAATAGAATGGTTATGTATCTATCACTGAAGTTCATTAATTGAATTTGTGCTATTCTGTTCTAATTTCCCCCATTCTCCCATTTTTAAATGAAATCCTGTTTACAGAGGAGGTGACATGTGGAGGGAATTATGTATTTCCAAGCAGTTAACTCACAAGCACAAATTCCAAGTTGGTAGAGTTTGGGGAGGTAACACCATGACTAGATCTGCCTACAAATTCCTGGGTAGAGTTGATTTATCCTCCTCTAGAAATGGAGGCATCCTTTCCAATGGCCAACATCCCATGTTCTGAATGATTGCACATAGACAACAGATTTTATACACTGGGAGCTGTCCAGCAATTTTTGGGATTGCTTCAGGTCCAGCTCATCTGTCTTCTACTACTTAATTTGTAAACCCAGTTTTGGATATTGGTTCACTAGTTACCAGAGGTATTTTCTTTCCTTTTATTGTTTTCTTTTGTTTATGTATTTATTTTTCTTGTTGCTTTTGGACTATATCCAGCAGTACCTGGGTTACTCCTGGCTCTGCAATCAGGAATTACTCCTAGCCGGCTCAGGGCATACCAGATGGAATGCTGGGTGAGTGGTATGGAAAGCAAAGCCTTACGCTAATATAATATTTCTCTAGCACCAGCCTCCCCAAATATTTTATTTCTCTAGCACCAGTCTCCTCAAAGAGGTATTTTCTTGATTCTGGATGCTGAAAATACCCAGACCTTGCTAATCTGAAAGCACTCCAGAAGGCTGTCTCTCATTGTCTAAATTCTTTCCTTTACATCCTGGCTGTGTACAAGTAATGATCATGTGGATATTCTTATATTGGGGAGTTCATTATCTCCTGAGGTAGCATCTTACTTACCTGTGAAACTTAACTTTCGAGAGAGCTTTTTCTTCATGTAGAAAAAGTTGTTTCTATTAAACTAATACCAATTGATCTGGATTTACCCAAATCAAATATATCTCCTCTTTTACTCAGCATGTCTTCAGAGATTAAAAGATAGCTATGGTAGTTTTGTAGAGTTTCTTGTTTATACATACTTCCTTCCTCTGCGTGTCCCACTCACATAGCATTTGGCCAGTGTCCAACCTGCACTCAGATCCTTGTGGGTGAGTAGCAACCAGGACCCATGGTCTATGTGGATCGGTCCCTCCTTTTCTGTGTCTGCATTCTAGCTCACTGTGACTAATGCACATTCATTCTCCTCTCCAGACTGGTGTCATCCAATGAACACATTTTGAACTTATCAATTCAATACGTCATTTGACAGGTGCTTTTATAGTATCTACTGTGTGCCCAACACTTGTGTCAAGAGTAAAGGAAACTGAATTATAAATCAGATAAATGTTGCTATGTTTTGTTTCTTTTTGGGGAGGGTGGGTTATACTTGGTGGCACTTGGGTTGCTTTGCCTCTGCATTCAGAAATCACTCCTGGCAGGTTCAGGGAACCATATGGGATGCCAGGAATCGAGCCTGGGTCCACCCTAAGTTGGCTGCATGCAAGGCAAATGCCATACTGCTGTGCTATCTCTCAGGTCCCAAATGTTGCTATGCTAAAGCTCATATTCAGGGAGGAAAGAACAACAGAAAACATTTTTAAAACTACTTCTGGATATGAAAAGAACTGACATTCTAGTTGGAAGAAAGCAATACTTTCAAAGAATGAATAGTGCCTGTATGGAATTATCAAATCAATTATAAGAGAGAGCTCCTATAGGGATTGGGATGGGGGTGGTCAGAGAAGAACTGTGCAGGTGAAGAATGAAAGGTTGCATAGGCAGAAGGAAGAACAAATATAGAGACTCTGAGGTGGGAGTGGTGGCCAAGGAGCACTGGGGTCAAGATGGAAAGAATGGTTACGAGACACAAGATGATGACATGGACAGGTGGAGCAGTCTTAGAAGACCTGAGCCATTGTCCAAAGATGTTCAGGTTTGTTCTACATGGTATGGGACTTCGTTTGTTGATGGAGTTGTAACTAAATCAGAGTCACTAGTATTTGAAGCTTTCTCCAGCTGCCATGTGGAGCTGGTGGTATAGATCCAAACGGTGGAAATTGGGACATCACTGAGAAGATGCTGCAGTAATCTAGGTGAGGTATGGTGGGGCTAGATCAGAGCTATCTCCACAGATAAGGAAAAAGTGGTGGTGGTTTGCAGGGCTGGAGGAGAGGTAATACAAATGTTAAGATTCTTGCCTTGCATGTGGCTGATCCCAAGTTAATTCCCAGAACCACTTATGGTCCCCTAACTACCACTAAGAGTGCCCACTAAGTGTGGTTGTGTGTAAACCAACCATCCCACTCCCTAAAGAAGTATGGATTCTGAGTGTATATTCAGAGATCAACTAACACCTGCTGAGACGAGATTGAGCTAAATCTTTTGATTTATGCCAAAAGATTGCCTGGATGGTGATGCTATTTCCAAGTAGAGAAAGAATGTGGAGGTATGAGCTTGGAAGGGGAAATCAATAGTTCTCTTGAGTATCAATTGAAAATTTTTGTTCAATTATCATCTAATTAGTCTTAAATCTGGACTAATAGGACTGCAGCAAGCCGCTCATTCCTAAGACTATTCATTCTCTTATTGTTAAAACATCACAACCTTTTAGATTTAGATTTGCTATTGGACATCCCATGACTCTGATGGTGGAAGGGCATTTGTTTATTTCTTCAATAATGGATTGAGGCACAACCAGATATTGGATCCCAAGGACACAAAGATAAATGGGACAGGATTTCTATATTAAACGCCTCCCAGTTTTGTGGAGGGGATGGATGCATCTGATAGCAATCCTTCTTAGCACATGTATTTTGAAGGATCTCCTAAGTAGTTCTCAGGAAATTATTGGTCAGTGGACCATAATACATGGTCAATCCGGCCAAGTAGTTCTGGCTTGTGAATGCAGTGCAGTTCAGGTCCAGCAGTGCCTGGGGCCACCAGGATCTTCCCAGAAGTGTGAGAGGATCAATCAATTCTTGTACAAGGATTGTGTCCTTTACTCCTGAGCTCTGCCCACTTTTTTATTTTTTAAACAAATTTTATTGTGTTCAAAGTCTTTTACAGTAATATTTAAGGTACATAGTTACAAAGAATTAGAGCTATTTTCTTAACAAATTTTTATTGTCAAACTACTCCATGCCAGACAAAGTGTGGGAGATGTAAAATCACCCCCCCCCCCACACACACACACATCTCCAAGCCCAGGTAAATTAGTCTAAAGTAGGACCATGCATGAAATAATCCAGACCAGTCTGAAGATAAAACCGTGTAGTCTGGCAGTCTTCTACCTCATATCTCCACTCCACTGCCTGCCAGAACTGTTTTTATTGTGTTTTTATTGTGTACAGGTGGGGCAGTAAGGACAATGTAAGGATAGATAGCTCAGGCTATCTGAACCAGTCCCACCCAGATTTACAAATAAGATGATCTCTGTTTTGGGAATAAATCCAAGTTGTAAACAAACATACAAAGAAACTAGGGATGATCTTTTTTTAGGTAAAATAAAATGTAACCTAACATGGAGACAGCACAGTAGTGGAAAAGGTGGGCTAAAAGTTCAAGAGATAAGTGTAGAAGATGTCCTATTCTTGAGAGTGTCAGAAAGATGGGGTTAATGCTTCCTGGAAGTAGAGATTGGCAGGACACAGTAAATGTTCACTGATATGGAGTCTATGGGAGCATCATCCCCTGATCTGGGGCTTGATGGAAGAGAAGTATAGTAATGAATAGGAAGAGCCCAGCAGGATCAAGGAGGCTGGGATTTCCCCTGCTGTCGGAGGGAGTGATGGGCACAGTGCTGCATGCAAGGTGAGCTGAGGCCTGATGTGGATGACCAGATTCACTTGTTGCTTTCAGTTCCATCATGCTGCAGCAACTGTGAATCTTCTCACCCCCATCACCCAAAACTCAGCTTGGTCAGCAGAGTCTGAATGATATGGTGAGCTGAACGTTATCTTCAGCCAGATCCAAAGTCTAAAGAAAAGTCTACAGAAAAAAGAAAATTATTAAACATTTTTAAAGACAGTCATGATCTGGCTGGCAGAGTCCAGGGGAAACAAACCTCCAGATGAAAGAGGCTATTGGTACTGGGATGAGACTTTCCACCAGCACCAACAAGTCAATGTAGACCTGGCATGTGGAGTCTTGCTTGGTTTGACCTGCTCTCCCAACAAACCAATCCTTGGTGCTACTATTCATATTTCTGGAAAAGTTACTTGAAATACATCTCCACTTGCATTTAATTTTTGGTTTATAAGGCATAAAATGTGGAGTTGGTGTGATCAGGACAAGACTAGAGGAGAGTGTCAGCCTGATGGTAACAGAAGCCACTCTAAGAAGGCAGAGTCTCCTGTTTCTGGCAATGTCCTGGACAGGGCAGGGTCAGTGTCTCTGAGATTCAAAGGAATTCTGCCGAAATACATCTGCAACAGGGGAGGAACCTGAGTTTGAAATATTTATTTGGGACTCAGTTCTGAGATGTCTGATCTCCCTGATGCTCCTCAAGACTTGGTCTCAGTTTTATCTCAGGCCCTACTCATGTGGACACCTGAATGTCCCTGTCTTGGTTGTCACATGCATTAGTGCATAACATAGAGCCAGAAGAGGAAAGTTCAAAGCCCTCCTACTCTTCCCTCTCCATGTCCTTTCATATCTGTCAGTTACCTTCAGAGTGACCTATAACCTTCCCCTTGACCTCTACTGCCATTGTCTGGAGACTTATCTTGCTGTGTATGGCTTATTTCTCTCCCAGAGGTCCTCTACCATTCATCTCCCTGGAACCTGTCAGCACAGCTGCACAACCATCTTCTGTGGTACTCCATTGTCTCCTAACCCCATGACCTCAAGTATTCCAGGGTCCCTGGAGTTAGCTTTGCCTTTATCTCTTCAATGCATGTCTTTCTGCTCTCTTCTTCACTTCCTAAGAACCAAGAAGAACCCCAATGCATGCACATTTCCTGGCCCGTGCTTGGGATATTACACTACCATGCTCTCTCTCGCTCCTCTCTTTCTCTCTCTCTCTCTTTCTCTCTGACCAGTAAAATCTGCCATTCTTTTAAGTTTTAGAATGACTGCTATGCTCTGAACTGTCCATGCCTAACTTCACTCAACCTTATTTTCTTCCTTTCTTTTTCGTGTTCTGTTCCATTTTGTTTTGTTTTTGTTTTGGGGCTACACCTGGCAGTACTTGAGGGTTAACTCCTGGCTCTGAGCTTAGACATTACTTCTGGCAGGTTCAGGGGACCATATAGGATGCTGGGGGTTGAACCTGGATGAGCCACGTGCAAGCAAAGGCCCTACCTGCTGTGCTATTGCTCTGGCCCCCTTAATGTTCTTTTTAATGTCAAGAAACATTGATATTCCCTCTCTTTCTGACAGGATTTAAAGGAGAGTTTTGATAATAACTGCTCGTTCAGCTCCCACCATGCTTCCTGGCTCTTACCCAGTCATTCCAACTTTCTTTGCCCCATGTCTCTTATCTAAAAAATGGGAAAATCGTTGCAACCCCCAAAAAGGAATGTATACAGGACAATAAAATACATGGGAAGTTCCCTTGTAATGGCAAAAAAGAGAACATGTGCATTGTCCTCAGTAGGTCCATCATAATTGTTATTATCCAGGAAAAAAAATGACAGGGACCAATTAAAAAGCAATTAAAACTAGTTGGAAGAGATGAGACATCTACCCTAGGACACCTAATCTAGCAGCAACTATCCAATTCTGGACAGCATTTTCCATTCAGATTCTTGGCAGTTTCAGCAAAAAGTGGGCCTGTAACAACTGGCTTCCTGACTCCTGTTGCCTAATAGGACAATGCAGTCAAGAAGGCAAGAGACATCAAGATGCCTCAAGCTCTGAGCACTATATTTGTCTCCAATAAAATGTGGAATGGGAGAGTAGGTTTAGAACCAGTTTTCATGATGACTATAAGCCAGCATAGGCTATTCATTCTCTCCCACTTGGATCTGTTGGCATAAAGTGGGAGTGGATTCTATCACATGTTGATCGTCTTTATTTTAGGCTGCTTTGTGGCAACAGTCTTCCTAACTCTAGCTTCTCTAGGATGAGGCTTGTGCCCTTAACCTAATCAAGCTCCTGGAAGTTAGTGAGCATGAATCATGAATTAAGAAGGAACTGAATAGGGGCTGAAATGGTGGCGCAAAAGGTAAGGCGTCTGCCTTGCCTGCGCTAGCCTAGAGCTGACCGTGTTTCAATCCCCTGGCAATCCGATATGGTTCCCCAAGCCAGGAGTGATTTCTGAGCGCATAAACAGGAGTAACCCCTGAATGTTACCAGGTGTGCCTCCCCCCCCCAAAAAAAGAAGGAACTGAATAAATGCTGCACCACAAAGATGTCAATGACACAGAAGGGAAAGCCCAAAGTGGACAGGGTCCAGGCAAAGGGGTCATGACTCAGAATGATCATTGAGGGAACATGAAAGAGAATAACAGGGGATCAAGTAATAGCAGGTTATTTTCTTTCTTGCCACCCTTGTTGTGGGGAAGGGCACTAATATTTTTTTGAATGTCTGTTATGAGATAGACTCAAAAATTATTTAAAACACCATGGCTTACAAAGTTGTTCATAATATTGTTGTTTATGGCATTCCATGGTATAGCACCAGTCCTACCACTAAATGCAACATTTCTTCCACTCTTATCCTCAGTTTCCTACCCACTCCCACGGCTGCCCACTTGGCAAGCACAGTATAGTTCACTTTATACTGTTTGTTACAACTAAATGGTAATATTGGAATTAAAAAATAGTAAAAGAAAATTTGTGAAAAATCTCACAATCAGGTCTTTACCTCATTGTCTCAAAGTTTACTCTGCTGTTTGTTTCTAGTTGCTCAACTAGTATCATTGGTTTTGTTTGTTGACCTTAGCTGTCTGGTTTTTGTGCTACATTGAGAGCTAGTTTGGTGAGTTCCTACTAAGGTGTCACTATTTGCAAGTGTTGTAAAGGCTAGACTGTTTTGTATCAGTTGCTGGGCATATTTACCCAGTGGATAGTGAATATCGCTCCATTTTACAGATGAGGAAGTTTAGGTGAAAAGAAATTAGATGATTTATCCAGTTTGGAGAGACAGAATGGGAATAGGAAGCTGCAGAGATGCCAAGACCTGAGCTTTTTCGTGGACACCAGGAGCCCTTCTGAATAGCCCTTCCGTGTCTGCTTAGCACCAGGAGCCAGGAGCAGTGAAGGGAAGATGAATCATGATTAACGCGTCCCACGTCCCGTGTCCCCCTTTTTAATTTAATTTTATGGTTTCGGTGGCTGTGTTGCAGGTTGTGGGAGCCTGCAGAGATGGGCCACTAGTGGTTTGGTTTAATCCCCTTTTTAATATCTTTGTTGCAACGTTCTTTCCAATTCAGCTCCCAAGTCACATTAAAAAAATACCTCTTCCTTGGGGTAAGCCTTCTCTTATTAAACAGATTCAAATGAAAAGTTTTAAAGATAATTTGAACAATAAGAATCACTCTAGCTCCCAGCCGAAGCTCCTTTATTGCTGTATTTATTCCCCAGTATTTCCTGTCTCATTCTTCAGCTCACTGAGTCCTTACCCACCAAGCCTGCTCCCACTTTGCCCTCTAGGGAGGGGGAGGAAGGCAGGAGAGGTGGTGAGGTGGGCTGGGATTGATTGGGGATTCCTCTTCCATATAGTTAATCTGCCTTCCAAGGTTGGCTTGTGCTCCCAAGAGACACAGAGAGGAGTTGGAAAGTATGGAAAGGGACTAACAGAGGTTGGCTAATTTACATGTGTAGGGGATTTCTGCTCAGAACATAGGCTCTTGGGCTTCTAGTTGGTTCCTCCAATGGCCATAAATCTGCATTTGGAAAACATACACATCTGACTCCCATGTATATCTATATTATCTATAATGATCTCTGATACTTTGGGTCACAAGTGAGCGATCTTTAGGTTTAAATGGGACCCATTTTGAGCAGGAAAGATTTTATGAAGAAGGAAGGAGATTGAATTTTGTTGAATTCTGTGCCAGGGGCGTTGTGAGAAATTAGTGCACACGAAGCTCTGCTGAGGAATGAGACCCACACCCAGGGTCAGACATTGAGGAACCCTCATCCCCATTATCTTCAATCCTATGAGCATCTTCCATCTCTTTCACATTGCAGATAATGAGGCCTAAGTTTCAGGCCTCCAACTGCTTCCACCCGAGCCAGTCTGGCTCTGGACTCTGAGGGTTCAGAGAGCTGGACTCTCGGGCACCATCCCTCACACCTTTGGAGCTGCTAACATTTGCTTAAGGCTCCTAAAGGTTTACCAAGTGCTTTCCCATTCATCAGCTCCTTAATCCTCACACTGCAGGAGAATGGAGGAAGGGCAGGGACCAGAAGTCCAGAGCATTATGAAGGCCTTCCCCTCCCCTCTCCCACCTACAAAACTCAGTAGATATCCCTGGATGCTGCAGTCTGTCAACTGAACCTGCAATAGCTTCCAATTGGAGGAAACAGAAAAAGTCTGCCCAGAGCCCTTAAGTCATGAGAGATGGAATCTACCTTCCTATCCCTAGATCCCTTTTTGCTGCTTTTTCTCCACAGGTTGTGGCAATGAAGGTGGTGGTGGTGTGCATCATGGTTCATAGCAGCATTGTGTGTGTTTGTTGGTTAGTGATATGTATGCATTTCTATGGTGTATGTGGGAGGTAAACCCAAGTGATTCCTTCAGTGATGTACATATATATATATAAGTTTATATTATACACACATACATACATAGCTGGGTCACCCTCCTCTTGGAGACAAAGCATTCTAGACATGACCAGTGAAAAATGCCCAAGTGAGGTGTAGGAACCCCATCTGAATGCCAGAGCCTCATATCTTCTCTTGAGACTTTGAGTGTTTCCTCTTACCCTACTTTTAGCAAGGTTTATAGAAGTTTCCAAGGTAAATGCCTACCTGCCCACAAGTTCTGTCTTCTGCAGTTTGTCATCCTTCTTCCTGGATGGCTCTTGCTTCCATCAAGAAAATGTTAGGTTCTGATCTCCCCTGCAGTTCAGAGAAGTGACAGAAGGGACTGTGAGGTTTGAACCAAGAACTGTGCCAAGCATCAGATGCAGCTTTTGTCTCCACTGCAATTGCAAGGGGATGGCTGGTATCTTTATTCTCAACTTAGAGAGAACAAGGTTCATGAAATCTGGAATCTATATTCATGTGCACCCAGGAGAGTAAGTGTTGGAGTAGAATTTGGATTCCTAGTCCACAGGGCCCCAAACCCCTACTCCCACCACTACCCTGTCCTTTCCCAAATAGAAGAAATTAAGAAAAAAAACAGGGGCTTTGAGCCAAGAGATTTGTATTCTAATCCCAGCTCTATTCTTTGTGGTGCAGTGACTTTGCAATTCCCTTTTATTTCAGTTTCACTTGCAGAAAGGGCCAGAGGCCAGGGAGCAGATGTGGTTGAGAGCTTGGTATCTGAGTAAGATTTCCAGTTACCTACTCTGTCTCTTAATCCCTTGGCCTAGGGAAAATTAACTAACCTCTTTGTTCTTTGGCTTTTATTTTTTAATTACTTGATTTAAACATCTTGGTTTACAAGGTTGTTTATAATTCAGTTGGTTTTATTTTCTGGTTACAAAGTTGTTTGTGATTGAGTTTCAAACAATGTACAACACCCTTTACCAGTGCACATTCCTGTCAATAATATCCCCAGTTTACCTCCCACCTTCTCACCTTCCTGTGTCTGTGATAAATATTTTCCTCTCTCTCTCTCTCTCTCTCTCTCTCTGTCTCTCTCTCTCTTTTTCTCCCCCTTTAAAACATGTTGATTTGCAATATTGTTAATGAAGGGATATGATGCATATCACTTTATCTCCTTTCAGTACCCAGTTTGTCCAGACTGATTATTTTCAACTATTATTGTCATAAAAGTCTCTTATCTGCCCTAACTGTGCTAGCCTACTATTTGTGCCAAACTTCTCACCATAAACTGGCCCTCCTGGTCTTTGTTTCTATTATGTCTGGACATACTATCTTTATACATCCCACAAATAAGTCTGATCATTCTATGTCTATCCTCCTTCTGACTCATTTTTGCTCAGCATAAAACTCTCCATATCCATCCATGTATAAGCAAATTTCATGACTTTATTTTTCCTAACAGATGCATAGTATTCTACTGTGTAGATCCCTTGATTTCTTTTTTTTTTTTTTTTTTTTTTTTTTTTTTTTTTTTTTTTTTTT
>PVKC010010774.1:0-25388 GCA_004027635.1 Crocidura indochinensis | reverse complement strand
AAAAAAAAACATTTTATAACTATTTCCTTTTTTTCTTTAACTTATTAAGTAGATTTCTGTTTCTGGTGCTAAATCTTATTAAAAAATAATTCATGTGATGTACCAGGAATTAAACCAGGTCACCTGCATGCAAGACAAGTCCCCTGCCTATTGTTTTATCTCTTCAATCTTACTTTATTTTCTTTTTGGAAGTTAGTGAAGAATGTGTATATTTATATTTTTACTTATAATTTAAGATGCAAAATAATTCTCATTTTAATTAATTACTAAACAACCTCAATCTTTTATGATAACTTTGTTTATCAAAAAGTATGCATACATTTATTACTATTAAAATAATTATATAAAGATTTCAGTACTCATGCACAATTCCATTTTCTTTTCAGAAGGTGACATAGAGTGCACATGACTCACACTCATTGGATTGGTTGAATGGAAATTATCTGTAGTACAATATTTTATAGTTCAGTATCAGTTTTTTAAGAAAATAAAATAGAAACACATCTAGAATAGAGGGAAAGTTTAAAGCACTGCATTATACATATATGAATACAAAATATTAAACATTTTTCACCTAAGGCATTACTAGATCAATTCATGTCAGTTATACTTCATGTGAATAGATTAGAAGTAATTTACAGGTATTTCTCTTTTTTAATTATTTTATTTAAATAAAATAGTTGACATAACTGGTCATAGTACATTTGTTTCAGGATGACAGAAATGAAGTTATTAAAAATTAGAAACAAAATAGAAAAGATAAAAGATAAAATAAAATAATAATATTGAAAAAAGAAAGAAAAATCAATCAGCAAGTATATTTGTGAAAATTATTGCCTCCAGTAAAGCGATTATTACAATAGAAGAGGGTTTAATAAGCTCAAACCTCCCGTTTTCTTAACCAAAAGATACAAGAACATACTAAAAAGGTGAGTGTGTGTGACAGTTATTGTTGTTTACACAGACACAGAAAAATATGGAAGAAATAGAAAGAAAAAACCTTGACCTATAAAAAAAAGAGATCTTACCCATGACATATTCTGGCATAAGACCAACTTCAGGTTCTAGGCATACTAGGTTGTCCAAGCCCATAGTCATTGTCAATGGTCCCAGTAAGCTCTTCACCATCATGGTTGTTGCTGTCAGGTTTCTGTAGTTAAAAGTCCTGGTTTCTGTACAAATCCTATGTTGAAATTCAGATGACATGTAGCATCTTCTGGTTTTATCTCACCATTAGGTAACAATGCAGAGAATCCTGTCCTAAAAAGCAGACTGTTGTTGCTACCAAGTCATCAGAGTGTAGTTAAGGATCCTTTTTGGAGTAAGTCATGCCATGGCAGTAGTAGGGCCTTCCTTGGCAGTGCAATTTTTTTTTGTGGTTTTTGGGTCACACCCGGCAGTGCTCAGGGGTTACTCCTGGCTCCATGCTCGGAAATTGCTCCTGGCAGGCACGGGGGACCATATGGGGCACCAGGATTCGAACTGATGACCTTTTGCATGAAAGGCAAACGCCTTACCTCCATGCTATCTCCCGGACCCCATAATTTTTTTTATTTCTGGTGATGGTATAGAAAATTGTGATTGTTTCTGCAGATGGTATTATGGTTTAGAGGTGAATGGTCAATGTTCGATCTATTGAAGTCTAAGCAAAGTCACTGCAAAGTGTTCAGGCTGTAAGGTCCCACTGCAGTATAAAATTTGTGTGTTCCTATCTCTATTACATTAAAAACTTGTTTGCATATATATGCATGTATATATATTTATATATACATGTATATATATATGCTTGTCCCATTTTAACGTACCTATGCAGAGATGAGCAGTGTCACAAGGTATTACTAGTATATGTGGGGGCAGAGGTAACAAGCCCAACAATCCCCTTAACATATTTCTGACATGAGCTCTAAACAGAGAATTATCTACTAGAATTCATACTAAAGAGATTCAAGACTAAAATCACCACAGAGATTTGAAGATTTTTATTTTACACAATGAGAATAACTAAGACACCCCAAAATATTAGCAATAATGTGGGATAACTAAGATATATTAATGGTCAATACATTTTAACAATTATTTTATTTCTAATGTCTATATTTTATTATATTCTAAGTAACAAAATTGCAATAGTAATGACTTTTATTGTTTTGTTTTATAATCTAGGCTGTAGCAGTTTGTGTATTCATACTTACCCTGGAATAGATGAGTCAGTTTCAAGAATGTAGCACAAGAAACAGATTGATTCATGGGAGAAAGAGCCAGGGGGTTAAGAAATCTCTTGAATTGAACTGAGCTAGCTCCTCCTGTAAATCCCTGCTATTATTTTAAATACATATAATTTATTTAAGCACAATGGTTACAAACATGTTCACATTGGATTTCAGCCATAAAATGTCTTCAAGACAGGCATTATATTTCTTTCTATATAGTTGTCATGCTTGCTATTAGTGTAGTTATTTCTCTATTTGCACTTACCACTCTGTGATAAGCTTGTAATCATGAGCTGATTCTTCCAGATCTCATCTCTATTGTCTCTGGGTGTTATTATTATACCGTCTTTCATTTTTGTTAAATCCCACATATGAGTGAGAATACTCTGTGCTTGTATCTCTGACTTTTTCACTGAACATAATAATATCTATATACAAGCAAATTTTTTGACTTCATTTCTTGGAACAGTTGTACAGTAAGCTTAGAAGACTAGATACTATATTTCTTTATCCATACATCTGACATTGAACATTTAGTTGTTTCCTATCCTATACATAGTATTTAAAATATCATTAAAATAAGTGCTACGGATCTTTTTGAATTAATGTTTTTTTAATATTTGGAATGATGCTGTAAAATAGAATCATTAAATCATGTGGAAGTTTTGTTCTTATTTTAAGGGAAATTTTCAATCTTATTTTTCCATAAAGCCTGAAGTAGATAATATTCCCAATAAAGAATGAGGATTTTCTTTATCATCATCTATCCACATAAATTGGTAAATTCCAGTCTCTTTCATACATGTCATTCTTAGAGCTGAGATAAAATTTTTATCTGATTCTCCCTGATAAGTGACAGTAAGCCATTTTCATATACTTTTATCTCTTTGGAAAAATCTGTTTTTGTAAGTCCTTAAAGAACATCATTGGAATTTTCAGAGAAATTTTATTGAATCTGCTTTTGTTGGGAGGCTTATTTTATTATTAGTAATTCTTCCAATTCATGAACATAACTTCCAGTCTATATTTCTGAATTTTATTATCTTCTTCTATTTCTCTCACCTGTAACTTACAACTTTTGATATATAGGTCTTCACATCTATGTTAACTTGATTTCTATGCACTTTTGTTTATGAATACTAATTAACTAAAGTATAATTATTTATCTGCATTTTCTGAAACATTGATATAAATAAAATATTTTCATTGAGTCATTTTATAAAAATAGTCAAAATGATGCAAAAACTGACCATTAGTTTCTTTGAAAAGCTTCTCTCTTCTGGAAAGAGCCATAGTATAAGCCCATTATATAATGTATTTTCTCTCTCCCTTTCCTCTCTCTCCCTCTATCTTATCTCTTCCCCCTCTCCTTCTTTCTTTTTCTCTATCCCCTTTCTCTCTTTCTCTACCCCTCCCTCTCTCTTTATTTATCCCCTCTTTTCTCTCCTCTCTATTCCCTCTCTTCCTCTCTCACTCCCTTAATCTCTGTCTTTCCCCTCTTCTCTCTTTCTTTGCCCTATTCTCTCTTTCTTTCCCCTCTTTTCTCTCTCTCTCTGTCTCTCTCTTTGTCTCTCTCTCTGTCTCTGTCTCTGTCTCTGTCTCTGTCTCTGTCTCTGTCTCTCTCTCTCTCTCTCTCTCTCTCTTTCTCAGTCTGAGATTCCCCCTGGGCTCCAAAGAGAAAAGCAAAGTCTTTATTTTCTCATTCCCAGTCCACAAAGTTCATATAATACTCAATTGACAACTGATATAAATTTCTTTTTTAATGCTCTTCTGTAATGTCCAATAGACTGTAAATTAGACCATCTTGAAATGTCATCATATTTTCACAAAATGACAAAGTACTAATGTAAAAATGTCAAATTTAATGACAGAAAATCTACCATGAGTTGTGAATAAATATAGCAATAATCAAATCATGAGATATAGTTTATTTCTTTGATGCCTCATTTTATAACAAATATATCATTTGCTTTTCAGCAAGTACTATGGCTCTTAGAAGGATATTTTCCTCTATTTTCATTTAAATAAAAATTAAACACTCATTTTCTTCTAATACCCCTCACATAAATTTCCTGATCAAAACTATTAATTAAGGATTAATGTAGTACAGTAAGCTTAGAAAAAGTTCTCTACTTCAAGGTGCTTTTGACGTAATTGATAATCATAATGCATACAAATGAAAGAGTTAATTAGAAATCAAGGTCATTATGGTTAATGACCAAAAGTGAATACACTTTAGTGCTTCCAGATAGATGAAAAGTCATCTCATTCACTCAAACCAGCAGTTCAATACAAAGGCCAAAGGAGATTATAATATTGGCCTCTATGGTTCCAGGGATTAGTGGGGTCAGCATGGCTATTTTAGTTGGGGTGTGCTGTCCATGGCTATTTCTATTAATGCAGGACAACATGTTGGTGCCTAAATGTCTTAAAAACAATTAATAAATTTATCATTTAAGTAGAATTTGTCAAAAGTCTATATTAAACTATGTACAAAATATGCAAATGTACTTTTAAATATTTTTGTATTTGCAAAAGCTATCAGGACATTTAGTCTATGTTTTCTACAATATATTTAATTATTAAAATATTCATAGATATTAAATAATTTTATTACATTTGCTTAAATTAAAGTGCCTAAGAGCTAGAGAGTTCAACTTTATTTTTCTTTTCTTTTTTTTTTTGGGGGGGGCACACCCAGTGATGCTCAGTGGTTACTCCTGGCCATACGCTCAAAAATTGTCCCTGGCTTGGGGAACCATCTCGGATGCAGGGGAATCGAACCATGGGCCGTCACAGGCTAATGCACACAAGGCAGATGCCTTATGTCCTGCGCCAAAACTCTGGCCACAGTTCACTCTTTTTTTTTTTAAGACTATTGTAAATTACAAGTCTTTCACAGTTGCATTTCAGGCATTTAGTGACAATGGATTAGGGCCATTTGCACCACCAGTATTGATCTCCCTCCACCATAGTTCCCAGCATGCACCCAATCCCTGTACACTTTGGCCCCTAGACTACTAGTATAACAGATCCATATTGTGTTTAGCTTTTTAGAGTTTACGTTTCTTGATTCTATTTTGTTGACTTTGACTTGAATATTTAGATCTTAAGTTGTTTTCTTCATTTCATGTTCCTGAGACCACTTAGCCCTTAAGTCCCATTCACTTTTTTCCTTTTCTCAATTTGTAGAAAGATATAGAAATATGAGGTGGAACGAAATGATTCAAGTTCTAAGGTTCTATGAAAAAGGTGGAAGTCCCTATCTAGAAGATATAAATAAAATGGGATGCAGATATGGCAAGTTTTTTTTTTTGTATAGGTGCAATAAACATTGCAGAAATTATAAAGAAAATTCACTTGCCTCCACCCATGAAGCATTTTGTCATAAGACTGATTACAGGCTCCAGGCATGTTGGTTGTCCATCCCCAAGGTCTTTCTGTATGGTCCCAGAAGTTCTATTCAGTTACAGTTGTCAAAGTCAGTCTTCTGTAATAAGAAATCTTGGTTTTTCATGGTCCTGCTCAAGTGAAGAGAAGAATGAAGGATAATTGGAATGATTCAAGTTTCCTGAGTCCACCATTACTACCACCTGGAAGAAGCAGCTTTCTTTGAAACCAGCTCTGGCTGAGCAACCTTGTTTTGTGTCCTGGAATCAGGAGCTGGAATTTGAATCAATTTGCAAGAAGATAAGTGCTGCGTGGATTCCAGTGCTCCTGAACTTGTCTCTTCAAACTCCTAGTTCCTGCTTCTTTTCATCACCTTAGGTTCTTTGAGAATTTCCAGAGCACCTGACTTGTAAAAAGCCCTGAGGGTCCACACCCAGCAGCTAACTCCTGTCTCTGCTCAAGAATATCTCCTGGTGGGCTCCCCTTCTTTGGAGGTGAGTCGGCCCGCCCACAAAGGGTGGAGCCAGCTGAACTGTGCTGGGTCTCCAAAGCTCAGCAGACCTCTCTCAACTGTCTCCTCTGCCTGCTTTACCTGTTTGGGCCTAAGACTTGATTTGGTGTGACTTCATCGCTGAGGGCTCCCCATCCTTGTAGGTGAGTTGGTCCACCCACAAAGGGCGGAGCCAGAGGAGCACAGCCCCACACTTTATTTAGCCAATAAATACCACCACATAGAAATACCACCATATAGAAAAACCCACAATACAAGTGTGACAATGGGGAAACAATGCAGGCCAGCACCAAGCATAGAGAACAAAGATGACAACTCTGATGACCCAAAAATAGTCAACCATCTAGTTTGCCTCTCAGATATGGAGTTTAGAGAAGAAA
Organism: Crocidura indochinensis; assembly: GCA_004027635.1. Classification (NCBI taxonomy): domain Eukaryota; kingdom Metazoa; phylum Chordata; class Mammalia; order Eulipotyphla; family Soricidae; genus Crocidura; species Crocidura indochinensis. The sequence continues at coordinate 18,897 of PVKC010010774.1, read as the reverse complement.
TATCTCCATATTTCACAGAACTCAAAGAAATCTTGGTTTTTGCACAGATTCTAGGACAAAGCCTAGGGTCAAGTCTTTCTTTATGGTTCCAGAAAAAGTTCTGCTCAGTTGCAGTTGTCATATTCCATCTTCTGTTATTAGATATCTTTGTGTTGGTTTTTTTTTTTTTCACAGATCGTAGGATGGAGCTTTTTCTCATTTTTTCTCATTGTTAGGTGGTGAGGTAGAGCAATCTGCCCTTAGATGATGGAGTTGTTGTTTCCTCATTGTCAGGGTGTTATGTGGACTTACCATGAAGAAAGTTGGTGCCAGAGTGGTATTATGGCTTCACTGGGGGGGGGGTATTCCTAATGCTGGTGCAGGAAACTGTGAACTGTGCCAGTTCTAATGTTGGGATTTGGGGTTTGGGGTGCATGGTCAATGTACGACTGATTGATGACTACGTCAAGTCTCCATGACTAAAGTTCAGGGCACCTCTTCACTATAAAACTTATGGGTTCTTATCTCTAGTAGGTAAGAACTTCTTTCTATAATTCTCCATTTTAGTGTGCCTATGCCAAAAGGAGCAATGCTATATTACTGGTGCATTGGGGGTTAAAATAACAAGTTATACAGTCTCTATGCTATAGTTTTTTGGCCTGAGCTCATATCCCAAGGAAGATTTTTTGGCAAAATTTCCTACTGAGCACATTTAAAAAATGGGATGGAGAAGCTACCTCTACATATGGAAATAAAAACTAAGAGTTATAAGTATTAAAAATGCATCTACAGAAACATACAGAGAAAATATAGATATCCCCGTTAAGTCTTTTGGATAGTTTGAGGGGGGGATAAAATCCAAGGAACATTTTCATCCCACTCCGTAGTCTCATGAAGACTGAGAAATGGTTTGAAACACTGAGGAATCAGGTAGTGTCCTTAAGCTGGGATTCCCTCTGGAGCTGAAAGTGGTAGCAAGCAACAGTCCACAGTGAGGGGAGGTGGGAAAAAATGAGCAGCATAGAATACATCAGCAGAAGTTGTAGCTGAAGTTTCTTGCCAGAGAGAGAGAGATGGGGACCTAAGAGAGTGTCCTTTTGCTTTGGGAACTGGAGAGCAACTTGCTAGGGAATGGTGAAGGTCCCAGTTCCTGAGTACTTAAGAACGGAGGGTAAATAGGGTTAAGTAGGGAAAGATAATGGATCAGAGTTGATGGGGTGAGAGGATAGAAGGAGTTTTGTAAGGTGGTGAATGGGGGAAGGAGGGATAAAATATAACATGGACTATATGCAATATAGGGATGGATTATATACAATACAGATTAGACAAACAGAGGAGTCCACCACATACACCCTCTCAACCACTTGTAGACACATATTGGCTATGTATTCATAGATTGTAGTTAGAGGACTAACCCTTATGGAATGGGTCAGAATGCTTTAAAAATGGAGTTGGCATATCAAGGGAAAAGATTTGCCAATTTCTAGTGACTTCATAAATGGTGGGGATAAACTTTGCTAAATAAAATTTTCAGGGTTATACTATGCTTGGAGCATTTTAGTATAGACATAGAGAGTATAAGCAATGTGATAGTGAGTACTAGAAGAGGAGTCTACTGTGTCTTGTGCATCCAGGTTCCTTACCTTTCAAAAAATTGACAGTGTGGGCATTATGATATAATAGTAATGTAGTTTGAATTCAAAAAAGTGAGAAAAAAGATAATAGTTTGCAAAAACATACTTAATGAACAAAAGACTATGGCGTGCAGTTGCCATTTCAATATTCTCTATGGATATAAGCATTAGATCATTATAGCTGATATAATAAAAATGGATCAATTGGAGCATTTTGTCAAGACATTGTAATAATGAGTACTGTCTTTGGACTCGAATATGATAAAGTACTGAAATGCAAAATTTAGGGCAACCAACCTATATCTCCATGAACCTATGTGGACAGAGAATTTGAAGAATTATTTTTTATTATTATTTTTATTAGCAACTTTTATTTTGACCAAAGTGAATAACAAATCATTCACAGTAGTATTTTAGGTACATCGTTACATTGAATCAGGGGTATTCCCACCATCCAATGTTGTCTTCCCTTCACCCCTGTTCCCAGCATGCATCCCATATCACCCCTCCTTTGTACCTCGGGCTGCTAGTATAAGTAGTCCCTTCTGTGTCTAGCTTGTATAGATTGGGTATTGATTCTGCTGTACTTGACTTTGGATTTGGTGTTTAAGTCTGATTATATTTTTATTTCTACTCAATGTTCATATGACTATTTAGTCTTGGTGCCCTCCATTATTTCCCTCTCAATTTGTAAAGCAGAACAAGATAGTTGAAGTTATGTGGTTCTGTTTGTAGGTAAGGAAAAGAAAAGAAAAAAAGAGGAGGGGCAAAGATTTAAACAAGCAGAAAATGGGAGGGGTCCTTCTAGAGACCATGCAAATCAGTTTAAGAAAAGAAAGGGAAAAAGGAAGGAAAACATAAAAATAATGCAAAAAAATAATCACCAAAAAAAAAAAAATAAGAAAGACTCCATCCTAGGGTTCATCCTATGACATGTGCAAATACTAAGATCACTAGCTACAGAGGCCTGATCTTATCATCCACAACAGAGAGGAAGACTTCCAGACATCACAAAACGACCTAGGGGAGAGTAAAAGAGCATGTACTGAGCCTGTAGTTATACCCATGACAGTATACTTCAAGGGCGAAGAAACCCTGTATCTCTTAGACCAGGGGTATTCCCCTCCTTAATTTTTACTGTGCCGATGCAAAAATTAGCACAAATTAAGTTATTTTTATATTTTTGTAATTGTTGTTATTGTTGTTGCTTGTTTTCTTTTTTTTAATTTTCTTTGCCTTTTTCCCCCTGTGATTTGATTCGTCTTTATTTCTGGACTGTGATTAGTATTTGTTGTCTTTATTGCTATGGTGATTGTTAGGGTTTTTGTTTGTTTTTGTTTTGATATTGTTCTAAGGGGGTTAATTATTTTAGTATTACTTTTATGTTTTCCTTTATACATAATAAAATAAAAGCACTAAAACATTCTGACAGTGTGCACTTCAGTAGGAGTCTCTGGTTTCCTGTTGCATTCTGTACCTGTTTCTGTAGATAAAAAACATCAAAACACTGGCGTTGGGAATGTCCCTGATTCAATGTCACTATGTACCTAAAATATTACTATGAAACATTTGTAAGTCACTTTGGTCAAAATAAAATTATTTAATAAAAAAACATTAAAACATTATCATTAGTCTCTCTAGTGAGAGCTTTATTTGACACCTGTTCAATCTAAACACTTGTTTCCATTTTTGCAGGTTTCTTTGTAGTATAAAAGTGAGTAAAGACTTTGTATTTCTCTTCTTCCACTTGATATGTTTCCTTCTCCTCCTACACCCTGGCACCTATGGTGTTAAGAATATCTACCATTTAGCCCATTGTGATTCTTAGTGGAGTTATTCTAAATACCGCATATAAGTGATATCATTCTGTATTTATCCTTCTCTGGCTTATTTCTTTTGACATAATATCTTCTACTTTCATCCATGTTGCTGCAAAAATGCATGAGAGTATCATATTTTACTACTATTTAGTATTCTGTTGTGTATATGGACCACATTTTTATGATCCACTCACTGACTTTGTACATTTAGGTTCATTCCAAGTCTTAGATATTGGACTGAGTGATGTAGTGACTAGTGGTGTGTATACATATATTTATAAAACATTTTTTTATCTTGGGGATACCCAAGAGAGATTTATATGTCATATGAGTTTGCTGAGAACCCTTCATACTGTTTTCTATAGGAGTTGGAACAACCACCATTTCCACCAGCAATGGATGAGCCTTCCTTTCTTACCACATCCAAGTCAACAGAGATTGTTCCCATTATTTTTAATATGTACCATATTCACTGGCCTATGATGTAACCACATTGTTGTCTTGATTTAGATTTCCTTAATATGATGTGATGATAAACATATTTTCATGTGTCTATTGGCGTTCTGTTGGTCTTCCTCAGAGAAGTGTCTGTTCATTACTTCACCCCAATTGTTGATTTTTTTTTGGTTTTATGGAACTAACCCTTTGTGAGAACATTCTATATCTTAGATATTAGATCTTTATAAGATGTGGTGAGTGCAAATTTTCCCATCAGTTAGCTGTATTCTAGTTTTAGCCAATATTTCTTTTGCCATACAGAAACTTTTCAGTTTAATGTAGTCCCATTTGAATAGATACTGTAGTTCTTGGTATTGAGGTCCTATCATCAAAGAATTTGTGAAGTGTAAATCTTGGAGTGTTCTGCCTATGTTTTCCTCAATGAACTTTATAGATCGAGTATAATTTCAAGGTCTTTAATCCATTTTGAGTTGAATTCTGTGTAAGGTTGAGGTATAAATAAATAGTAATCAATATTTAATTTTTACATATGATTAACCAATTGTTCCAACACTATTTGTTGAAGATACTGTCTTTGTTCCATTTCAAATTCTTAGCTCCTTTGTCAATTTTTTGGCCAAATATTTGGAGATATGTCACTGGATAGTCCGTTCTGATCTATTCATCTGAGACTCTTTTTATAAGTACTGTGCTATTTTGATCACTATGGCTTTGTTGTAAAGCTTCAAGTCCAATAAAGTGATGCTTCCTAATTTCTTGTGTTTTTCTTTAAATATAGATTTGGCTAACAGGTCTTTTGTGGTTCCACATGAACTGTGTAATTGATTGTTCTAAGTCTTTAAATAATGATGACTGAATTTGAATAGGGATTGCATTGAATCTATATAGTAGTTCAAGTAAGATGGTCATTTTAATGAGATTGATGAGCATGGGATGTTCCTCCAATTCCTTAGGTCCTCTTTTTTTTTGTGGTTTTTGGGTCACACCCGGCAGTGCTCAGGGGTTACTCCTGGCTCCATGCTCAGAAATTGCTCCTGGCAGGCACGGGGGACCATATGGGGCACCAAGATTCAAATAGACGACCTTTTTGCATGAAAGGCAAACGCCTTACCTCCATGCTATCTCCCAGATCCCACCTTAGATCCCACCTCCCAGATCAATTTCTTTCTGAAGTGTTTGAAGTTTTTCATGATATAGGACTTTCATCTCTTTCATTAGATTTATTCCTAGGTAATTGATAGTTTTAGATGCTATTTTAAATGGGATGGATTGTTTTATATCTTTATACTCTAATTCCTTATTTATATAAAGAATGCAACTGTATTTTGTGTATTGACTTTGTAGCTAGTCACTTTGCTGTACTGGCTTTTGTTTCTAGAAGATTTTCTGTGGGCTCGTTAGTCTTTTCCTCTCAAGGAATCTTTTATTTCTTCCTTGATTTCTTTGATCCACCTGTTGTTGAGCAGCATGTTGTTAAATCTCTAGGTGTTAGATTTTCTTTACATTTCTTTTCCTGTCAGTCTTGATCTCTGTTGTGCTATGGTATGATAGGGTGCTTTGAAAAATTCTTATTTATGTGTCTTTATGTAAGTTATATTTTTGTCCTAAAACACGTTCTATACTAGAAAAGGATGAGCACTTGAGAAGAATATGTATTCTGCTTTCTGAGGGTGAAGGGCCCTATATAGATTCATTAGTCCTAGTTCTTCTAGTTTCTTATGTAGAGCTCTTATGTCTTTGCTAGTAGTGTTCTGCCTAGTGGATCTGTCAAGTGGCAATAATAGTGTGTTGAAATTTCTCACTATTATCATAGTTTCATATATATTTTTCTCTAGGTTTGCAAACAAATCTTACATATTTTGTTGGCTCTATATTGGTGCATAAAAGTTCATCAGAGTTAGTATTTCTTCTGTTTCTCTGATCAATAGCTAGTTTTCATCTTTGTCTCTGAGTACTTTCTTGAGATTGAATTTAATGTGATATACATGGATGTTTTAAATTTTTATTTTGTTTTCCAGTGACATGTATAATTGATTTCCATTCTTTTTCTCTAAGCCGCTGTCTATCCTGAGCTTTTAAGTGTGTTTCCTGTAGGCAGCAGATATCTGAGTTTTGGTTCCAGATTCAATCCTGTACTTCGTGGCTTTTAATGAGAGCGTTTAGTCCATTTAATCCCGGCATCCCATATTGTCCCCCGTGCCTGCCAGGAGCGATTTCTGAGTGGATAGTCAGGAGCAACCCCTGAGCGCTGCCGTGTGTGACCCTCCCCCCAAAAAAAAGACTCAAGTAAACATTTTATTGAAAGAGAGGGTTTTATTATTTTTTACTAATAAAATTTAAGTTTTATTATTTAATTTAAATTTATTTTATTTTATAAATTTTATTTAATTTAAATTAAATTTTATTAAAATTTTAATAAAATAATAAAATTGACAGAGAGGGTTGTGCTGTTATCTTGAGTATGTTTGTTTTTGCAATTGGGTGTTTGCTTTGTGTAAGTGATCCCTGAGTAGTTCATGGAAGTTTCTTTCATTCAGTAGTTTAAATATATCATTCCATTCTCTTGCCTGTTTTGTTTCAAATGGAAGATCTGCTTTGATTTTTGTTTCTTCTTTTGTACTTGAGGGTGTTTTCTTTTGCTTATTGCTTTAGAGTACATCTTCCTTTCTGTTTTTGCCATTTGGATTACTGTATGTCTTGGTGTTGTTCTGTTAGAGTGTATTTTGTTTGGTACTCTTTTCACACCTGGATTTTCATAGTAGCCTCTTTCCAGAGAGTGGGAAAGTTTTCTGCTATTATTTTCTTCACTACTTGTTCTCCTTTCCCTTTTCCCCTTCTGGTATTCCTGTAAGTCACAGATTATTTCTTTTGTCTCTGTTCATTAAGTACCTTACATGTTCTTCCAATGTTCTGTCTCATTTCTTTATTGGTTTCTATGTTGTTGCTGGCTTGTATCTGGTCTTTGAGCTCATCTATATGATTCTCTATGTGTGTAATTCTGTCTACTATTATGGCTTCTTAGCATTTTTTAGTTCTCTTAGTTTTATTTTATGGATTCTCTAATCTTCTGATGGAGCTATTTGTATTTGCTAAATTGTTCTATGGATTTTCTAATTTCTTTGGCTGATGACTCCTTGAATTCCACTGCTAAGACATTAATGCTGATTTTTGGTGCCCATCTATAGTGTTTTGCACTTTAGAGGTCTTGGAAATTTGCTAGGGCCACTCATCATATCCCCAGCTACTGGTGTCTTTCTTAGTTTCTCCATTGTTCTTTACATTGTCTCTGTTCATTAAGTACCTTACATGTTCTTCCAATGTTCTGTCTCATTTCTTTATTGGTTTCTATGTTGTTGCTGGCTTGTATCTGGTCTTTGAACTCATCTATATGATTCTCTATGTGTGTAATTCTGTCTACTATTATGGCTTGGATTGCTGGAGTTTCAGGGTGTTTTTTAAAAAGTGGTTTGTTTAATTGTATGCCGTTGTTGGAGAGGTATATGTTTTGGGTTTTATTCATTCTGGGCAAGAGAGGTTACCCAAGTATGCTCTATATGTTCCAAACTAGTTTGCTGGTTGGTCTTCTGTTTTGGGGTGCTGTATATTTGCTAAGGAAAAGAAACGGTAGGTCATATATGCCTTGAACCATATGGTATAAATTACAATGTCTGGGATATTTGTGTGGCAGCAGACTATGGGCAATTTTTAAGTCTCACTCTCCATTGGTTGGTCGGGCTTCAGCGCCTGTGGGTTGAATTCCCTATGAATAGGACAGCTGTGGGGAGGGAGAGCCTGGTTTACATATACTGCAGCTTTTTTAAATTAATATATTTTATTTAAACACCTTGATTACATACATGATTGTGTTTGGGTTTCAGTCATGTAAAGAACACCAACCATCGCCAGTGCAACATTTCCATCACCTTTGTCCCAAATCTCCCTCCTCCCCACCCACCCCACTCCTGTACTCTAGACAGGCTCTCCATTTCCCTCATACATTCTCATTATTAGGAGAGTTCAAAATGTAGCTATTTTCTAACTAAACACATCACTCTTTGTGATGAGCTTCATGCGGTGAGCTGGAATTTCCAGCTCTTTTTCTTTTGTGTCACAAAATTATTATTATTGCAAGAATGTCTTTCATTTTTCTTAAAACCCATATATGAATGATACCATTATGGGTTTTTCTCTCCCTCTGACTTATTTCACTCAGCACGATAGATTCCATGTACATCATTGTGTAGAAAAATTTCATGACTTCATCTCTCCTGACAGCTGCATAATATTCCATTGTGTATATGTATGACACTTTCTTTAGCCATTCCTCTGTTGAAGAGCATCTTGGTTGTTTCCAGAGTCTTGCTATGGTAAATAGTGCTGCAATGAATATAGTTGGAAGGAAGGGGTTTTTGTTTTGTGTTTTTTGTTCCTAGGGTATATTCCTAGGAGTGGTATAGGTGGATCATATGAGAGTCGATTTCCAGTTTCTAGAGGAATCTCCATATCGCTTTCCATAAAGGTTGAACTACACGGCATTCCCACCAGCAGTGGATAAGAGTTCCTTTCGCTCCACATCCCCGCCAACACTGTATGTTCTCATTCTTTGTGATGTTTGCCATTCTCTGTGGTGTGAGGTGTTACCTCATAGTTGTTTTGATTTGTATCTCCCTGATGATTAGTGATGTGGAGCATTTTTTCATGTGTCTTTAGGCCATTAGTATTTCTTCTTTGTCAAAGTTTCTGTCCATTTCTTCTCCCGAATTTTTGATGGGATTAGATCTTTTTTCTTGTAATGTTCTGTAAGTGCCTTGTATATTTTGGAAATTAGCCCCTTATCTGATGGGTATTGGGTGAATAGTTTCTCCCACTCAGTGGGTAGCTCTTGTATCCTGGGTGCTATTTCCTTTGAGGTGCAGAAGCTTCTCAGCTTAATATATTCCCATTTGTTAATATCTGCTTTCACCTGCTTGGAGAGTGATTTTTCTCCTTGAATATGCCTGCATTCTCAATGTCCTGGAGTGTTTTGCCTACGTGTTGTTCTATGTATTTTATGGTTTCAGGTTTGATATCAAGGTCTTTGATGCATTTGGTTTTTATCTTCGTAAATGATGTTAGCTGGGAGTCTAAGTTCAATTTTTTACAAGTGGCTAGCCAGTTGTGCCAACACCACTTGTTGAAGAGGTTTTCTTTGCTCCATTTAGGATTTCTTGCTCCTTTATCAAAAATTAGGTGACTGTATGTCTGGGGAACATTTTCTAAGTATTCAAGCCTATTCTACTGATCTGAGGGCCTGTCCATGCTCCAATATCATGCTGTTTTGATAACTATTGCTTTGTAATAAAGTTTAAAATTGGGGAAAGTAATTCCTCCCATATTCTTTTCCCCAATGATTGCTTTCGCTATACTAGGGTGTTTATTGTTCCAAATAAATATCAAAAGTGTCTGATCCACTTATTGAAAAATGTCATGGGGATCTTTAGAAGGATCACATTAAATCTGTATAATGCTTGGGTAGTATTGCCATCTTGATGATGTTAATCCTGCCAATCCATGAGCAGGGAATATGTCTCCATTTCTGCATATCCTTTCTTATTTCTGGAGCAGAGTTTTATAATTTTCTTTGTATAGTTCCTTCACATTTTTAGTCAAGTTGGTTCCAAGATATTTGAGTATGTGTGGCACTATTGTGAATGGGGTTGTTTTCTTAATGTCCATTTCTTCCTTATTACTATTGGTGTATAGGAAGGCCATTGATTTTTGTGTGTTAATTTTGTAGCCTGCCACCTTGCTATATGAGTCTATTGTTTCTAGAAGCTTTTTGGTAGAGTCCTTAGGGTTTTCTAAGTAGAGTATCATGTCATCTGCAAAAAGCGAGAGCTTGACTTTTTCCTTTCCTATCTGGATACCCTTGATATCTTTTTCTTGCCTAATTGCTAAAGCGAGTACTGCCAGTGCTATGTTGAATAGGAGTGGTGAGAGAGGACAGCCTTGTCTTGTGCCAGAATTTAGAGGGAGGTCTTTGAGTTTTTCTACAATGAGGATAATATTTGCCAATGGCTTGTGGTAGATGGTCTTAACTATATTGAGAAAGGTTCCTTCCATTCCCATCTTGCTGAGAGTTTGATCAAGAATGGGTGTTGAAACTTATCAAATGCTTTCTCTGCATCTTTTGATATGATCATGTGGTTTTTATTTTTCTTGTTGTTGATGTTGTGTATTATGTTGATAGATTTACGGATATTAAATCATCCTTGCATTCCTGGGATGAAACCTACTTGATCGTAGTGAATGATCTTCTTAATGAGGCATTGCATTCTATTTGCCAGAATTTTGTTGAGGATCTTTGCATCTGCATGTATCAGCGATATTGGTGTGTAATTTTCTTTTGTTTTTTTGCATCTCTTTCTGGTTTAGGTATCAAGGTGATGTTGGCTTCATAAAAAGTATTTGGAAGTTTTTCTGTTTTGTTATTTTTTTTATTTCATGAAACTGTCTTGCCAGGATTGGTAGAAATTCCTCATGGAAAGTTTGAAAGAATTTATTAGTGAATCCATCTGGGCCTGGGCTTTTGTTTTGGGGAAGATATTTGATTACCGTTTTAATTTCATCAATATTGATGGGGGTGTTTAAATATGCTACATCTTCTTCCTTCAACTGTGGAATATTATAAGCGTCCAAGAATTTATCCATTTCTTCATTTTTAGAGGCGTAGAGCTACTCAAAGTAGTTTCTGATTACCCTTTGAATCTCTGCCATATCAGTAGTGATCTCTCCTTTTTCATTCCTAATACGAGGTATCAAGTTTCTCTCTCTCTCTCTCTCTTTCTTTGTTAGTTTTGCCAGTGGTCTATCAATCTTGTTTATTTTTTCAAAGAAACAACTTCTGTTTTCGTTGATCTTTCAGATTATTTTTTGGTTTTCCACTTCATTGATATTTGCTCTCAGCTTTGTTATTTCCTTCTGCCTCCCTATTTTGGGGTCCTTTTGTTGAGCACTTTCTAGTTCTATGAGCTGTGTCACTAAGCTACTCAGGTAAGCCCCTTCTTCCTGATGTGTGCTTGCAAAGCTAAAAATTTTCCTCTCAGTACTGCTTTTGCTGTGTCCCATAAGTTCTGATAGTTTGTGTCTTCATTATCGTTTGTTTCCAGGAAACTTTTGATTTCCTCCTTGATTTCATCTTGGACCCACTGGTTATTCAGTATGACGCTGTTTAACTTCCAGGTGTTAAGAGTTTTTCTTGTTTGTTCCTTTGGAATTAAGAAATAATTTCAGAGCCTTGTGGTCAGTAAAGGTAGCCTGCAAAATTTCTATCCTCTTGATATTATGAAGATATGTTTTATGTGCCAGCATGTAGTCTATCCTGGAGAATGTCCCATATACATTGGAGAAGTATGTGTATCCAGGTTTCTGGGATTGAAGTGTCCTATATATATCCACTAGGCCTCTTTCTTCCATTTCTCTCCTCAGGTCCAGTATATTCTTGTTGGGTTTCAGTCTGGTTGACCTATCCATTGTTGACAAAGCCGTGTTGAGGTCCCCCACAATTATTATGTTGCTGTTGATGTTATTTTTCAGCTTTGTCAACAACTGTATCAAATATTTTCTGGACCCTCATTCGGTGCATATATGTTTAGAAGAGTGGTTTCTTCCTGCTCTACGTACCCCTTGATTAATATATAATGTCCATCTTTGTCCCTTACAACCTTCCTGAGTATAAAATTTGCATTATCTGATATTAGTATGGCCACTTCAGCTTTTTTATGGGTGTTGTTTGCTTGGATAATTTTCCTCCAATCTTTTAATTTGAGTCTATGTTTGTTCTGACTATTCAGGTGTGTTTCTTGTAGACAGCAGAAAGTTGGATTGAGTTTTTTTTATCCATTTAGCCACTCTGTGTCTCTTAAGTGGTGTATTTAGTCCATTGACATTGAGAGAAAGAATTGTCCTGGGATTTGATGCCATCTTTGTATCAAAATTTGGTGTGTCTTTTGGTTCGTCTTGTCTTAAATTAGGTCTTTCAGTTTTTCTCTTAAGACTGGGTTTGAGTCTGTAATATTTCTGAGCTGTTTTTTGTCTGTGAAACCATGTATTTTTCAGTCAAACGGTGAGTTTTGCTGGGTACAGTATTCTAGATGAAGCATTCATTTCATTCAGTCTTGTCACAATATCCTACCACTGCTTTCTGGCCTTGAGTGCTTCTGGTGACAGGTCTACTGTAAATCTCAAGGATGCTCCCTTGAATGTAATTTCCTTTTTTGATCTTGTTGTTTGCAGAATTATGTTTCTATCTGTGGGATTCGACATTGTAACTAGGATGTGTCTTGGGGTATTTTTTCTGGGGTTTCTTTTGGTTGATACTCTTCAGGCATGCAGGATTTGATCACATATATTCTTTAGCTCTGGAAGTTTCTCTTTAATGATGTTCTTGACCTTTGATACTTCCTGGAAATTTTCTTCCTGTGACTCTGGGACTCCAATGATTCTTAAATTGTTTCTGTTGATCTTATCATAGACTTCTATTTTCATCTGTTCCCATTCTTTGACTATTTATTCCATTGTCTCTTCATTTGTTTTAAGTTTTTTTCCAATCTCTCCCACTGTATGGAGTTGTTATTTATCTCATCTTTCAAAGCACCAATTCTATTCTCAGCTTCTTCTACCCTGGTGTTGAGATTATCCATTTTGTCACTCAATTCATTTACTGAGTTTTTCAGGCCTGTTAGTTGACATGTTATTTCAGTTTGGAGTTTTGTGATTTCTTTCATCATATTTTCTTGGTTCTTATTTGTGTTCTGTTCAACTCGGTCCATGAGTTCTTTGAGTTCTTTCAGCATCTTCCATCTTACTTTTCTAAAGTCCTTATCTGAGAGATTGTTTAGTTCGTTGGTCATTATCTGTTCATCAGAATTGTCAACTTTGTTCTCTATGTCTGATGCTGGCCTGCGTTGTTTCTCCATTGTCACACTTGTATTGTGTGTTTGTCTACGTGTTATGGTGTTATTCATTGGCTAAATGATGTATGCAGCCACACTCCTCTGGTTCCGCCCTTTTCAGGTGTGTGGATTTGCCTACAGGGAGTGGAGTCCTTCATGGATGAGGCCTCACACAGGATCAAATCTTAGGCCCAAGCACACAGCAGAGAATACAGTCCAGAGAGAAAGAAGACAGTGATCCAGCACAGTCCTTATTGTGATTTTTTTCCTTTTCTTGTGATGTTGCTCTTTCCTTAGTAAGAGCGCACAGCCACATAGCAAAGTGGAGCAGCCGTGCTCTTCTGCAGCCTCTTTTCGGCCCACTCCCAAGAGTTTCAGGCAACAGGAGGAGAGAGAAACACACAGACAGGACTCACAGTTTTTCGCAGTCAGGCAGGCGTAGATTCGCAGAAATTCCCAGCCTGACGTCACAAATGGGACCTGGCTTTTGCAAAGTACCCGCTTCTTGCCGGTTTTTCACTTTATGAAGTTGTTCCTGGGCGTTCCTGCCCTAGAATGGACCTCTGGGAGAGCAAGTTTTTTTAGAACTGATTCAGCCCACTCCCAAGAAGTTCGGGCAACAGGAGAGGAGAGACAAACACACAGACAGGACTCACAGTTTTTCGCAGTCAGGCAGGCATAGATTCACAGAAATTCCCAGCCTGACATCACCATATGCTGCAGCTTTTAATGGTGTCCTTAAAGTCCTTGTGCCCTACTCCCACAGAGCTCGGGTCCATGAGATTGGGATGTAAGGGAGATAATTTTTTTGGTTCAATCCTATCCACCTCTCTCTGGTGAAGGCACAGTCAGTAGATCAGGGCTTTGGTGCCCATGAGTGGAATGTCCTCCAACAAGGAGGGTTATGGGGGGACCAAGTTCACCATTTTTGTTGTCATTATGTGATAGATAACATTACTATGGAAGAAATTATTTGAGTAAAAATATTAAGAATCAATTCTACTAAAGGACACCTTATCTATTGTCAAAACGTTTCCCATTTGTTTTCTCAAAGCATATATTACTTGAAATCTCCAAAATTAAGAAAAATAACTCTAGGGCCAGAGAGATAGCACAGCAGTGATTGCCTTGCAAGCAGCTGACCCAGGATCTAAGGTTGTTGGTTAGAATTCCAGACTCCTATATATATGGTCCCCCAGGCCTGCCAGGAGCTATTTCTGAGCAGATAGCCAGCAGTAACACCTGAGCACTCCTGGGTGTGTCCCCCCCCAAAAAAGAAAAAAAATAACTTTACTCAATTTTTAAAACTATCAGGGTAACAGTACAATGATGTATATTTATTCATGTCTAATGCCAAGACTAATTCAGCAGCTGTTATTTTCAATTGAGCATTGATGTCTTTTGGAGATGCATAAAAATAATTGACTTGGAGTTTTATTTGCCTTATCACCTAATTGTGAATATCTTTCTCCGTCTGTACTTTCACATCCACTTTTCTATCATTTTTATTTTATTTTTTCTTTTAATTTTTTTTGAAATATGTCTTATTGGTCCTTTACCTCACTAATTTATTTGTGCCTTCCCTAATAAGGTAGGAAAGCCATTTAGCCTTCCACATGCTTAATATTAATATTATAATCATTCTCATTTTTATCTGAACTCATAAAGGAAAAACGATTATAGTATTCACAATGTTAAAAATTAAAGTAACTCCATAATTAGCAAGGAAAGTGAACAAGGAAAAGTAACAGTGAATAAAGAAATGTATGTTAGCAATCCTAAATACTTTCCACTTAAGACTCATTACTTACAGCAATACAACAATATGTGTGGATTTATTAGTATAAAACAAAACAAGACAAAACAAGTTATCAGTGATGGGGAAGCACAAAAGCAGGTGTAGAAAGAATATTATTTGCATAATATATGTCTGCTTGTGAGCAGTTCGTTCTGCTTTCCTTTAAACTGCTGTATGGATTTGTCACTTTCTGCACAAGCTTCCTTCCACATTACATAGTCCTTTTGTTTGTTTGGATTATTTTGGGTTTTTTTCAATTAGAAAAATTTAATTTTATATGTTGATCAGTTACAAGTACAATAGATAGAAATGTGTAATGTCTTCTTAGAATTTGGATGGATTTTAAAGAGTAAACCAGAAGCACACCTGGAAATGCTCAGGGCTTATACCTGGCTCTGTATTCAACAGGACTTGAATAGTTGGAAAACCATTCTTAGTACTGAGAATCAAGCCTGGGTGCCTCACATGCAAGGCAAACTTCTTATGTGATTTAATATATTCAGGTTTATATAATTTTTAATTATCTTTATTTAAAACACCATGCTTACAAATATGATTGTAGTTGTATGATTACAGTCATGTAAAGAACACCCCCCTTCACCAATGCAAGATTCCCACCAGCACACCTATATTTGAGACAGGATTTCTATTTTCCTCATTCATTCACATTATTATGATAGTTTTCAGTTTAATTATTTCTCTAACTGCACTCATCACTCTATGTTGTGAGCTTCATGTCATGAGCTGCACCTACATGGGTAAATGGCAGGAAATAATGGTTGGGACTGAGGCAGTAAAAGATTAGAAATGAACTTTGTAGGGAAGTACCAAGGTCACAATACAAGATGGAAATTATGCATATATAAACTATATGCATATAATACTATATATATATATATATATATATATATATATATTGTACACGTGGAGACACTAGCCCCTGCATGGTTTTTGAAATGGAGACCAAAGAGAAAAAAAATCCCCCTATCTCTCCATACAAATAATGGTAATGTGTTTTGGGAGGAGGGCAGGTCATTACAGTACTGGTTTCTGTTGAGACAGTTTGGATTATTTTGTTTGTTTGTTTTCTTTCACAAGATTTACCTTGGCAAAATGGGTCCTTTGTGATTCTTGTCCAACCACTTAAAACTGAAGAACATTTTCCCTTTTAATTAATTTGTTCAGGATTTAGCTTGTGAAATTAAAATTTGTTTCTTGAACCACACTGAGGACTTCAAGGGAAACCTCTCCTCTTTCTGCCTGTCTGCCTGTGTCTTTGAATCCTGAAGGTCTCCCCAGCACACACCCCCCCAAAAAAAAACTGCATTCTGAACCTACCTGTAAGTAACTTCTGGCTGTGGGTGTCACCGTCCAATAAGCTGAGCTCTCTGGCCTGCAGAGGCCCCGCCCTGCTGTGTCTTTGTCCACGCTGAGGACTTCAGGGGAAACCTCTC
Organism: Crocidura indochinensis; assembly: GCA_004027635.1. Classification (NCBI taxonomy): domain Eukaryota; kingdom Metazoa; phylum Chordata; class Mammalia; order Eulipotyphla; family Soricidae; genus Crocidura; species Crocidura indochinensis. The sequence continues at coordinate 2,820 of PVKC010010774.1, read as the reverse complement.
CTGCTCTGCCTGTCTGTCAACTAGTGGCAGCAAAAGAGCACAACTGCTTCGCTTCGATTCGCGGCCGCACACTCTTTCTAACCACACCACAACACACAGGAAAAAACACACTACAAGTGTGACAATAGTGAAACCTCGCAGGCAAACCCCATGCACAGAAAATGAAGATGAAAGCTTGGATGATCTAATAAATTCCAATCACCTGATTAACCTCTCGGACAAGGAACTTAAAATAGCAATATGGAAGATGTTTCAAGAAGTCAAAGAAAGCATAAATTGATCTGAACAGAACACAAAGAGAGAAATCAGAAAACACCAAACTGAAATAACAGATCTGAGAAACACAGTAGCTCGACTGAAAGCCTCAATGGATGGCCTCGCCAGCAGGGTATCATCAGCTGAGGAGAGAATAGGAGTACTGGAAGATGTGATGCTGAAAAACTCAACACAACAGAAGAAAGTGGAAAAGAATCTTAAGACAAACGAACAAGCAATGGGAAAAGTACTCAAAGAATGCGAACAGATGAAAATAGAAATCTTTGATAAACTCAACAGAAACAACATAAGAATCATTGGAGTCCCATAGACCCAGGTGGAGATATCCAAGAATAATCAACTGTCAAAGACATCATCAAAGACATACTACCAGAGTTAAGACTTCATGCAATCAAATCCTGCATGCCTGAAGAGTACCAGCTAAAAGAGACCCAAAGAAAAACACCCCAAGACACATCCTTGTTACAATTACAAATCCCACAGATAGAGATAGAATACTGAATGCAGCAAGATCAAAAAGGGAATGAAATTCAAAGGAGCATCCATAAAACTCACCGCAGACATGTCACAAGAAACTCTCAAGGCCAGAAGACATTGGTGAGATATTATGAAAAGACTGAATGATATGAATGCCTCACCAAGAATACTGCACCCAGCCCGACTCACATTCAGGTTTGAAGGAAGAATACATAGATTTATGGACAAACAACAGCTCAGAAACTTCACAAATGATAAACCAGCCTTAAAGGAAAACCTGATAGGTATACTCTAAGGCAAGAGAGATCAAAAAACATGGCAAACTTATCTACAAAGATGACATTAAATCCTATGACAATCATCCCCCTCATTGTCAATGGACTAAATTCACCCATTAAAGGACACTGAGTGGCAAAATGGGTCAAAAAGATGAATTCAACCTTCTGCTGCCTACAAGAAACACATCTGAATAGTCAGAACAAACATAGACTCAAAATCAAAGGCTGGAGAAAAATCATCCAAGCCAAAAACACCCTCAAAAAAGCTGGGGTGGCCATATTAATATCTGATGACACCAACTTTATACTCAAATAAGTGGTAAGGGACAAAGATGGGCACTATGTTCTAATCAAGGAATATGTGCAACAGGAAGAAATCAGACTATTAACCTTAGATACACCCAATGAGAGACCAGCAAATTATCTAATACAATTACTGACAAATCTGAAAGAAGAAATCAATTATAACACAATAATTGTGGGAGACCTCAACACAGCCTTATCAACACTTGATAGGTCAACCAGACTGAAACCCAACAAAACATACTAGCCCTGAAAAGAGTAATAGAAGAAAGAGGACTAGTAAAATATATATAGAACACTCCATCCCAAAAAACCTTGATACACATTCATCTCCAATGTACATGGGTCATTCTCTAGGATAGAATAGATGCTGACACATAAAACATACCTCCATAAAATCAAGAGGATAGAAATCTCACAGGCTACCTTTGCTGACCACAAGGCTCTGAAATTAGATGTGAACTACAAAGCCACACAGAGGAAAAACTTTAACAATTGGAAATTAAACACCCTGCTACTGAAAAACCAGTGGATCCTAGATGAAATCAAAAAGGAAATCAAAACTTTCCTGGAAACAAATGATAATGAAGACACAAACTGCCAGAATTTATGGGACCCAGCAAAAGAGGTCCTGAGAGAAAAATTTATAGCTCTGCAAGCACACATCAGGAAGGAAGAAAGGACATACCTGAATAGCTTAATGACACAGCTCAAAAAATTAGAAAATGACCAAAAAAAGGAACCAAAATTAGGGAGACAGAAGGAAATAACAAATCTGAAAGCAGAACTCAATGAAGTGAAAAATGAAAAATAACCCTATAGATCAACGAAAGCAGAAGTTGGTTCTTTGGAAAAATAAACAAGATTGATAGGCCACTGGCAAAACTCACAAAAAAAGAGAGAGAAAGAAATCTGATAACCCATGTTAAAAATGAAAAGGGGTGATCACGACAGATACTGCAGAGATCCAAAGGGTAATCAGAAACTACTTTGAGAAACTTTATGCTACTAAACATGAGAACCTAGGAGAAATGGAAAAATTATTGGACACTTATAACCTTCCACATTTAAGTAAGGAGGATGTAGAATATCTAAACACCCCCTTCACCACTGAGGAAATTGAAAGTGTGATCAAACATCTGCCCAAAAAGAAAAGCCCAGGTCCAGATGGATTTCCTAATGAATTTTTTCAAATCTTTCAAGAGGAGCTACTACCTATTCTAGCCAGGCTCTTCCATGAAATTGAAAAAAATGGTAACTCTCCCAAACAGCTTTTATTAAGCCAACATCACCTTGATACCAAAACCAGACAGAGATGTTGCCAAACAAGAAAATTACAGGGGCCCGGGAGATAGCATGGAGGTAAGGCGTTTGCCTTTCATGCAAAAGGTCATCAGTTCTAATCCCGGTACCCCATATGGTCCCCAGTGCCTGTCAGGAACAATTTCTGAGCATGGAGCCAGGAGTAACTCCTGAGCACTGCCGG
>PVKC010010773.1:0-25428 GCA_004027635.1 Crocidura indochinensis | reverse complement strand
GGGGGGGGGGGGGGGGGGCGAGAGCGGGAGAGCAAAGGAGAGAGATATGGGAGACATGCTGGGAACAGGAGTGGAGGGAGGACAACATTGGTGGTGGGAATGCCCTTCATTCATTGTCACTATGTACCGTAAATAGTTCTGTGTAATGAACTTCAGTCACAATAAAAATTAAAAAAATTAATAGTTTTATTTACTCGCCATGTGTATTTTACAATTTTGTAGATGCATAGTGTTATGCGTCTGGTTTTCAAACATTCCTGGTTTTCTGACTATAACATTCAAACATCACCACCCAATATCTCAGTTCCACTCAACACTTCCTTTTAGATTCAAATCACTCAAATGCCGATCCAGTTCCAGACTTTAACGTTGTTTCTATTGTTTTTCCTGAATTAAACTGGATGCCCCTTGGGAAAATGTAGAACCTCTGGCTCTGTTCCTTAACCCCAGAATATAGTGTTCTATCTAAGAGGCAGGAATTACTGAATAAATACTACTTATACACAAAATGGTAAATGATAGAATATTAAACAGATATTTCTAGAGTGAGGGAAGAGAGAAGTAACAGAAAGCAAGAGGAAAATGTTGTTGACTGATGCAACACTCATAATAGCGACATAATATCAGAGACCATTTCAAGGAAAAACTCATTTTAGTGTTTGCATGAATACTAATTGGGAAGGGCTTTGTTTTATAAAATTTTTTCCTGTTATCCTCCCTTTTCTGAATGGCACATCTGGAGATGCTCAGAGATTACTCTTGACTTTGCATTCAGATATCAATCCTAGCAAGCTCAGTGGATCGTATGGATATCAGGGATAAAACCCAGGTCAGTCATGTACAAGGCAAACACCCTACCTGCTGTGCTATCCCTCAACCACTCTTTGTTAGCCTCATTGAGACTTAGTGTCTCAGGCACTACAGGGATTCCAGATGACAATCATCAGGGCAACCTTTCCCATGTTAATGATCACATTCACATTCATGAGGCAGAATAAAGAGATGCCCACTCACCCACCTTTGTTTTGAAAAAAAAAAAGTTAAAAGAGGGAAAGAGCTTCAGCCTTTCTCCAGAATCCTGTTTTAGAAGATCCCTCTCATAATCTGGGAGCTTCTCTCCCTAGCTCGCCTCTCCTTTGCCTCTCCCTAAGTAATGTTGTTGTTGCTGTTGTTGTTTTTACTGAATTCAGGCAAACGAAATCTCTTCTGTTAGTCCACATATCCTGACATCTACAAAGATGCTTCAGTTTACCCAGAGTCCCAGCCCAAGATTACTTACACTAGTCCAGATTCTTCCCTAGTAATGAATAAAGTTGTCTTCAGAAAGGACAGGCAGATGGACCCACTCATAAGGACCTAGGCAGTGAACTTGTCTTTTCTCATGAGGAAATTGACTTAAGGGGATGTAAAAGGCATCTTTAGAGCTTCTGTGAATTTAGAAAGAGAATTACCAGGAGACTTATTAATGATGTATTCTTTGGGTTTTCTAATTTTTGAATATTTAGTTCTCTGGATGGAAGAAGAAAAAAACAATACACACTGTGTCAGTGTTGACCCTTAGGAAATTTATTTATGTCTTTTATCTCTATTATACTTCTTCCTTCTAGCAAAAGATGATCTCACTTCACTTGTGTGATCTCTCAAACATATGGGGACTCTGTTCTGATGCAACCTTCCATTTTTCCATTACTCTCCCTAAGAGCTACATCTCATAATTGGACATTATTCACTGGCATCATAGTAAATATTCTTATTTGTTTGGGGAGGGTTCATACTCAGTAGTGCTCAGGGCTTTATCCTGGCTATGTGCTCAGGGATTACTCCTAGTAATGAGGACGTAATGTCAGGAATTTAACTCTAGTCAGTCACATGCAAGGCAAGTTCCCTAAATGGTCTCTGAGATCTCTGATCCCCTCACTGGGCAATTATTCCCAACATTTATTTTACTGCTATTTCTCATCCTTTATTCACCAGAAGGCTTCCAGGTAATATTCCACTGCTAATTCAAGTTAGTATAAAGGTAGTTTTTCCAAGATAGAAGTTCAGCTTTGTTGAGAGCTGACCTTTGCTGTTACAAGTTTTCTTGCACTTCCTCTGCAGTTATTTTTTGAATAATACCTGGCAGCTCTCAGAAATTACTCCTTGCTTGTAACCCCACCCTGGATTTAGGTTAATCTACCTGAGACCCACCTATTGATGGGAGGAGTCTTGGGCGGATATGACCTGTAACTTTACCTGCAGACTTGACCCAGTTCATGGGAGGGGTTTGGGAAAGGTACTTAAGGGCTCTGACCCAGAGGAGAAGGGCTCTTTAGTCTTTGGCCTTTTGCCAGCATGGAGGTCAGAGGAAAGATGGCTGAAAGAAGCTAAGATGCAGGGCTAGCTAAGAATAGCTGAATGCTTAATTAGTTATGATATAGGCCACACACATGTGGTGGTTAGGGTATGAATAAAGCTGTTACTTCCTGAAGCCTGCCTGTGAGTGAGATTTCTACCTGTCGCTTTCCTGGACCCCAGACCCATCGATTAATGGAGGATGGAGCTACGTGGCCTGGGAAAGCAGGCAGAGGCCTCCATCTCCATCCATCTCCATCCAGATTCATCTTTATTTAAGACAACACTTGCTCTTCTCTCAGAAATCACTCATGGCTCAGGAGACCATGTGGGATGCCAGGGCTTGAACCTGCATCCATCCTAAGACATGCCACATGCAAGGCAAATGCCTTACTGCTGTACTACCACTCCAGCCCCATTCTCTGCATTTTGACGTTAGTGTGTGTTATAAAAATGCTGCTATAACTTAAATATTTAATGTCAATTTTTTAGTTTCCCCAACAATAAGAGTCTTTTCTCTTTTGAATATTCTTAACTCTGTTTTTCACACATAATTTATATTGACCAGATATGTGAGGGTTTATTTCTGAGCTCTTTTTTTTTTGAGTTATGTTTCTGTGGGGTTTTTTTTGAAGGAGTTGGTTTGAGAAACATACCCATAGGTGCTCAGAACTGACTCAGGCTCTGAACTCATGAATCACTTCTGGCAGTGTTTAGTGACTATAGAGGAGAGACAGGCAGGAATAAACCTCAAACACCACAACTTGTGGCACCAGAACCAAAAAATAAAAAGATTCACTAAGCTTAAAGCAAATAAAAGATGTCATTAATCAGAAATTACAATGATTAAAACTACAAACTGAGTTGAAAATAAAGTCTCAGACATCAATAACCATTTATATGAAATAGAAATAAAACTTATAAGAGACAGGACAATAGAACTCATCCACAGTAGCAAAATAAAGCAAGATGAACATAGTTCATGGAACCATGGGATGGTATCAAATAGCATGGCATTTTTGTTAGAAGGGTTCCCAAAGGATAAATAGAAAATGAATAAAAAGGATTAAAAAAACATTGTTTGAAGGTATATGGCTAAAACTCTAATATGGGGAAAGAAACACTTAGGACCAGAAAGTCAAAAGTTATTCTAGTTGAGATAAGAGTCATATCAGAATACATTATAATTAACAAATCAAGAGAAAACTAGAAAGTAAGGATTTTTAAGGAATGATTTGAAAGTCTTCCATATTAGTGTATTGCATAGGAGTCATTTATTAACACTTACATGGAATATCAAAAATAATTTAGTAGAAATGAAAGGCTCTAAAGAGTAACATAAAGTTGAATGTATAAATCTCATTTAATATCATAAATATATATCACAGGTTGTAAATTAGTCACAATATAGCACATCTGAAGATTAGTTGACTAGTCAATGCAAAACATGGGGCCATCAGGTATAGGAAAGAAACAAATAATAGGGTATATCCCAAAAAGTGTCCTCTTAAAGAAGTCCCAGGCTTTTCCAGGAGGATAATGGGAGGAAATTTTTCCTGAATAATCAGATAAGGCTCATTGCTGGGTTCACTGAGAGAAAATATCCATTCTATTTTCTTTTTAGGAATTGGCATCACCATTATTTCAATGAAAACTGCTCTCAACCTTGCTGTAAAAATAAGAGCAGTGATCAATTCCAAATAAGGCATAAATGTGCAAGGTTGTTGTGTAAATAAATCATGCTGGAGGCCCAGACAGATGAGTAATAACACCAATAGGTGAATGAGGGATTGAAAAAAATTAAAAGCCATATTTTCTCTTCGGGTATCATACTGACAAGATAGGATTTTTGGAGCCATTCCATTAAATTTCTAATCCTTGTTTTTCTTTTTGCGTTAAGCACCTGGGACTATTTAAGTCCAAAGTACTAAATAAGTCGCTGAGTTCTGAGTTTAGAATTCCAAGGAAGTAACCAGTCCAATTTATATCACCTAAGAGTTTATTAAAATCATTAAGAGTTCTTAGGTTTTTCTTCTATAAAGATCTTTTGTTGACTCACTGACATACACTCCCAAGTATTAAAATGCAGGCGAAGTCTGAATTTTTTTTCTGTGGCTAATGTTAAAACAGCATCCTGCAAGCAGCTAATGGTAAATTCATAAATCCATTGCAATTCTTTGTGAGTTGGAGTAGCCAATAATATGTCATTCATTTAATGTACCAAATGTGAATGCAGAAACTTAACTAGAGAAACATAAAACTGCATAAGCAAAATACTGACAAAAAAGGTGAATTCAACATATTTTAAGGCAAAACCATTCACTGAAGTTACTACATAGGTGCCCTATTATTGAGAGAAGGAAAGGGGAAAGCAAAGCACTTTATGTATTGTGGGTGAATATAACTGTTATGAAACAGTCTTTTAAGTAAATAATATTAAAGGGCAGTCTTTTGGAATGGTTACTGGAAGGTAAGATATGCTGCAACTTGCCCATTGAAAAATCATTTGAAGCATTTACAAATCTTAAATCAGATAAAAGTCTTCTACTACCTGATTAATTGTTTCTTTATTACAAATATCAGAGAGTCCCATTCTCAGCTGTTCATCAACTAAGCTTCTAAGAGGCTCTGGCTTTGTGCTACTGTTGGACCACTAATGAATGAATCCAGATTGGAATATTGGATTTCCATTCTATTGGGATGGGTTCTGGCTCTTTAACACAGTAGTAAAAAATTAAAAAGGCAAAACCTCTGAATTAATATTCTGGGTGGAGTTTTAATGAGGCATTGACATTCTGCCTTCATTGCTTATGCAAATAACATCACTATAGGTTCAAAGAAATCTGATCTATGTATAGTAAGAAAACAACCTGTTGATTTTCTGGTCCTTTCTGCACTTCAAATACCTTGTGCTCTGGCTAAAATATCTGGAGGCAAGATTCTTACTATGCCAAGGCATAGTAAAAAAAAAAAAAAAGAAATCTTATGAATAGAAACAAGCTATTTTCTACTAGGGATAAGAACCCATAAATTTTATAATACAGGGGCGGCACCTTCCACCCTGAACACTTGCCAGGGAAGCTCGATGTAGACTACAGGTGATCAGACAGCGACCACACAACCCCAAACCCCAGATTCCAACCTTAGAACTTACACAGTTCCCTGCAACAGCACCAGAAATCAAACTCCCACTGGGGAGTATCTAAAACTGCTCTGGCACCAATTTGAGCCAGGCTGATACAACACCCTGATGATGAGGAAACAGCAAGAACTTTATCTAAGAGCAGGTTGCCCTACCTCATTATCTAATAGTAAGATGAAATTAGGAGATACTTTATCATTTGATCTGTGCAAAAACCAATATCATTAGTTACGGAAGACTGAGTTTGACAACTGCGACTGAGCATAACTTTTCCTGGGACCAAAAAGAAAGATCAGAGCCTAGGCTTAGGCCTAGGATTTGTGCAAAAACCAAGATCTCTAATTCCAGAGGTCTGACTTTGACAACTGTGACTGAGCATAACTCCTGGAACCATAAGGAAAGACTCTATCCTAAGCTTCGTCCTAGGATCTATGCAGAAACCAAGATCACTAATTACAGAAAACTGCCTACAACAACCATGATGAAGCAGAACTTCTGGAAACATAACGTCTCTATCCTAGACTTGGTCCTGTGGCCTGTGCAAATATAAAGCTCTCTAATTACAGAGGACCGATTTTAACAACCACAACTGAGCAAAACACTTCCTAGCACCATAAAAAGAAATTGAGGTTCAGCAATAAGCATATCCAGAGCCTGAAGTTGTTCCCATGGTAGTATGCTTCAAGGACAGAGAAACCTTGTATCTCTTAGGCCAAAGGAATTTCCTTTCTAATTTCCACAATACTTCCTGTGTCTATGAAAAAACACATACACAAAACCTTGCCACACCAGTACCCCTTCTTTTTTCTTTTTTTTCTTTCTTCTTGTTGTTTTGTTGTTGTGGTGGTAGTTTTTCTGTAATTGCTTGTATTGGTTTGGTTTTTTTCTTTTTCTTTCTTCTTTTAAATTTATATTTATTGCTTCTTGATGAGCTCCTCCCAACTTTTTTCCAACAAAACCACAGAACTTGCATCAACTTGTTCTGCCTTGTAAATTGAGAGGGAAAGTGGATAGTACCAGGACCAAACTAGTCGCATGAACATTGAGTGGTCATGAAAATGACCTAAATACCAAACCCAAAGTCAATGACAACAATCAAGATACCCAGTGTACAACAAGCTATATCCAAAGGGGACCTGTTACTCTAGCAGTCCAGGGGGCAAAGAGGGAGGTATGGTGGGATGAGAACAGAGGTGGAGGGAGGACAACACTAATAATGGGAATGACCCTAATTCACTGTCACTATATACTTTAAATATAACTGTGAAAGACTTGTAATTTAAATTGGTCACAATAAAAATCATTTTAAAAAAGGATTCTTCCTATGCTGTCTAAGCTTTTCTGAATGTTTTGTAAGGCTCAATTTCAGGACAATTCTTTAAAGAAATCCTAGATACTGGGAGCCGGGAGGTGGCGCAGGAGGTAAGGTGCCTGCTGCCTTGCCTAGGACGGACCACGGTTTGATCCCCTGGTTCCCATATGGTCCCCCGTGCCTGCCAGGAGCGACTTCTGAGCGCATAGCCAGGAGTAACCCCTGAGCGTCACTAAGTGTGGCCCAAAAACCAAAAAAAAAAAAAAAATCATAGATACTTAAGCTCCAGTGTTAACCATTCCTTCAACATCCTGCCCTGAATTGCAAGAGTTAACATTGGATTTTCCTATTTGAGCTTAGCAGTAAAACCAATAAATGAGTTAGCAGAAGACTTGGGGTTAGTACTTTCAAAGTCTCCTTATCTGATGTGTTCTAATTTGCCAGGCATAACATGAGGAAATAATAAAATTCATATCATCACTCCAGGTACCAAGGAATTCAACATAAAATGGAAAATGAGGACTAGACTCTGAACATGTTTTTTAAAACCAACCAAGATAATCCATATTTAAATCCTCATAGATTGTTTCCTGACTGAGGAATTGTGTTTCTCATTTAATATTTTGCCAATTTCTTTAAGAACTGGCCATAGTGATTATTTTCCACTTGTGGGAATTTGTTTCTGATTCTACATTAATGCCAGTTTCTCCAAGAACTAGTCATTGTGGGAAGTTGTTTTCCTGGTGGGAAAAAAATAATTAATTCTGATACTGTATTAATGCTAATCTCTCTGATAAATATTCATTGTAGGGGAAGAGGATCTGCTACACACTCTATAAATAGCTGCAGTGAAGGGGTGGGTGGGTGGGTGGTAATCTTACACATTGGCCTCTGATTCAGCTGATTGTGCCATATTAGTTTCGTTTAGGAGACCAAAATTACAGGATGAAATAATTAGAGAGCCTTCTGGCCTCACACCAGTAGGTGGCAACAAGCCAAAATTATCTGATGAAGCAATTAAAGGCTCTTCTGGCCTTTCGCCAGCAGAGGACAATGAAACACCAACCTCAGGATTTATGGCTTGATCAAACTGGAAAAAAGCTTTTTTTTTTTCGGTTTTCTACACCTTTCAGAAACCATTGAAAGCCCTTGAGAAAATTTTTGTGATAAGTCAGAGTATTCAATTCGCATTTATTTGCATCTCACTATTCTTAAGAATTAAATGAAAAATAAAACCAATATCAAAGCCCTCGTTGCATAAATTATCTATATTCTATCAGTATATTCTATCTTGACTTGGAAAAAAAAGGTAAGTAATTTGCATAAAGAAAACCAAGGTCCTTCAATCAAAAACCAAACCCTAGTCATAACTTTATACCAAGTACACACAAGCTTAAAAACCCAGGCTGGTGAGATCCACTTAAGGTACAACCAGATTAACAGCTCACCAGTCATTGGCTGAGTCTCAAATTCTGGTTCCTTCTGTTAAATTAGGGCTCAAGTTCCAAAGACAAAGGAGATATGAGGGTCTGGAAGCAAATGCCAATGTAGGAAATATTGCACACATACTAAAGACGGTGAAATGGGTTCAGGGGTTTCAACATGTAAGCCTTCTGCTCCTAAGAAGCAGGAAGTTCAATGGGAAGTCCAGAAATAGAGGAGAGTATTTTTCTGAAACCTGGGTTATTTCTTAGGAAGAATCAGAACACTCCCAGATGCGGAGATTAAGTGGTCTAAACACCAATCCAAGGTGTTAAAAAGATATTTTCATTAAAAAGATGTTTTCAACCAATGAGTAACAAGACATATACTGAGTGGGATGACATCCAATTAATCCCACAGTACTTCCCTTAAATTTTTCTTAATTCTTTTCATACTTATTAAATTTTGCATTTGTAGAATCTATTGATTTCATGTATATTTTTAAGTGTATAGCACATGTGGGGGGAATGATAATATAACAGATAAGACTCTTACCTTGCACATGGCTGCCCCAAGTTCCATCCTAGCATCCCATATGATTCCCAGAGCAAAGCCAGGATTGATCTCTAAGTGAAGAGCCAGGAATAAGCCCTGACACTGAGGGGTGTGATTCTATAATAAAATAAAATGATAACACAGAATTGGTCCAAAGAGTACATTTTAATTTATATACTATAAAAAGAAAAGATTTAACTTTTGTAAACATTAGTTTGGTAATTTATTAATTTGTAATGTTATAAAATTTTAGTAGTTTATTTATATATGTGCATGTGGAAACCAGGTCCACAATTTTTAAAAAAAAATCTCTATCATTTGTGGGATAAATAAGAAATATAGTAGGGAACAAATATAATCAAAACCAGGGAACTTAAGAGTTTGTCTGTAGAACTGACCTTAATAGGAAGGGGTTTTGGTAAGAACTTTGGGACATTGGTTTAGCAAAGTGACCTTTTTGGTGATGCAGGTGGTATTAAAATGATGTACACATAAAAAGTCTGATTAGAAGTACTGCAAATCCAAGTATCTCAATACACTTTTTTTATTTTGAGCCACACCCACTGGTGTGTATCTCAGCAATCTACATTCAGAAGTTAGTTCTTGCGGGTTAAGAGGATCACATGGATGTGAGGATCAGACCTGGGTTGGCCATATGCCAGGCAAACACCCTACCAATTCTGAATTTGCTTCATCCCACCTCAATACGGTTTTTAAATTGTATTTGTTTCTTAATTGTATTGAAACATCTTTATTTACGAAATTTTTCATAATATAATTGTTTCCAAATTCCTCCCTCCCTGGGTGGTTGATGACTCTAGCTGAGCCAGACAAACCAGCAGAAAGGATGGAGACCTGGCTTCCTCCTGAAGACTCACTCCAGTAAAGCAGCAATCCTGCTTTAATATGTTCACACTGGGATGTGTACTGGTTCTCTTGGTCATGTTACTCTCTTTCCTATCCTCTTAATACCCTTCCTCGGATCCTCCTAATAAAAACTATTTTTTATTTAAATACATAAAACAGAATACTTTCCATAATGATTATTTTCATAAAGAAGAGGGGAAATTTCTAAATATATTTTAATTGCAATGCTAGAAAGGTACAGTAGAAGACAGGGACACCCTTAACATCCTCCAGATCCCAGAGAAAACATCCTCACAGAGTGTAATCATGGCAGTTATTAATTGTTAGAGTTTGCAAAAGCTAAAAAATATATGTACTTGGGGCCAGAGTGGTAGCACAGTGGTAAGATATTTGCCTTGCATGAGGCTGACCCAAGATAGATACGGGTTAGATCCCTGGCATCCCATATGACCCCCCCAAGGCAGGAGTGATTTCTGAACACAGAACCAGGAATAACCCCCGAGTGTCACCGGGTGTGACCCATCCAAAAAAAAAGAATACATGTACTATTAATATTAAAATGTCATCAAATTTCTTATCCAATGTTATAACCCTTTACAGTCCTGCCAAGAATTACAGTAGTACCCTTGCTAACTGTTGAATCTCCAACCTCAATCTGTGTCATTCAAAATTTGATTTTTTTTAATTAGTGCACTGTGATTTACAAAGTTGTTTAGAATTGACTTTCAGGCATATGTTGTTCCAACTTCCCTTCAACACCCTCAGGTTCCCTCCCTCCCCATACCCTGCCTCCTTAACAGATACATTTTTAACTTTGGTTGCTCTAGTTTGTATATCCTGCTTACCATGTCATTGACTCTGTGGTTTAGGCATATGTATGTATATATTTATATACATATGTGTATATATACCACACCTCTACCAAACGAATGTGCCTGAGACTCCTGTTCCCTTACCCTTTTGCTTTATTTCTATTCTTCTTGGGCTTACACCTGGTTCTGCATCCATGTCTGGCATGGATCATGTCTGGCAGGGCCAGGGGACCATAAGAGGTTCAAGGACTGAACCAGAGTTGGCCATATGCCAGGCAAATACCCTACCCACTGTACTATTTCTCTGGCCCCGTCTTCCTTTTCTGACTTGTCTCCTCAATTTCTTTCCTTCCTTGTCCTTCTCATTTCTATAATATAGGATCTCTACACCATTGATCAGAATTGCTATATTTCTGTTAGGGGGACAAACAGAATACCCACTAGAAGTCATCCCTAGAGTGGATGGCTATTTGTTTACCCCAAGGAATCTTCACCAAAAGACCCACTGTGGAAACACGGCATGGAGAGTTGGTGAGATTACATAGTGATATTTTGAGATTCATGTTATGGTACTGACATTATATTTCCTTCATATTATTGGGCAAAATATAACCTTGATTAAAATCCCTTTACCTGGGTAATTTTCAGCACCAAATTAAAGACAATATTTCCTCTGTGTGTGTGTCTCTCTCTCTGTTCTCTCTCTGTCTCTCTCTGTTCTCTTTGTCTCTCTCTCTGTTCTCTCTCTGTCTCGCTCTGTGTTCTCTCTCTGTCTCTCTCTCTGTCTCTCTCTCTGTCTCTCTCTCTGTCTCTCTCTCTGTCTCTCTCTCTGTCTCTCTCTCTCTCTCTCTCTCTCTCTCTCTTTAAATTGCCCTTGCAGTTTCTACTTGTGGGAATCAAGTATTTGGCCAGAATGCAGATTTGGGACTATTGACCTGTCCCAGAAATTGTGAACTGCATCTTTGTAGACTTAGCTCTCCTTAATTTCTACCTCTAAAACAATAGAGCCTATTCTCCCTTAGAAGAGGAACTTGATAGAATTCCTGCTTCTTGTTAATCCCTTATTTTACATCTGAGGCTAGCTTGCCAGGAACTGCTTTGAGATGTTAAACTTAACCTTATCCTTTGTAACTCAGAACTCTTACTGCATATCACCCTAACCTGATATATTGCTTTAATAATAAGCTGTGCTTTGTAATTGTAAGCATCTTTTTCATACCCGTGACTGGCAATTTACTTCATATATGCCTGTCCCAGACATTAAACAGAATACTTTTCTCCACACACATTGTGTGCACATATTTCTTCATATTTTACCATATATTGTTCATGTTGTCCACTTCCCTGAAGATAATTCAAAGAAATCCTCTGGCACTGATGGATAAGAGCTAGTCCACAGTATTAGGATCCAGATTTTGCTGGATTTACTGTTGTGAAATGAAATGTTTTGTTATAATCACAATACAATTACAAGTTGTTTTTATAATAATAAATATAATAAGTTTGTGATTATTAAATATTGGGTAACCATTTTCATTTTCCTCCTATTTTCTTTTAATAAAATAGAACTGCTTTAGAACTGTATATATAATATAGAACTTCTTTCCTGCCCTAGTTTTTGAACTTTTTCCCAGTTTCCTTCATTCAAGCATACTTACCTGCAGATAGCATCCGGTGTAATATCCCTTCTAATCTGTGCTCTGATTCTACCTATTGTCTGGACTTAAATATACTAGTAATAAATAACACTCACTGTATATTTTATACTTTAACTCTTTTTCTTTTTGATCACAGCTTCTTTCTCCCTGGGTTTTGTAGAATTCTATTATCATTATCATTTATTTAGTATTCCTCACATTCCTGAGAAATTTCTATTTAAATATTATGATTGTTTTCTTGGGAAGAGCTAAAATATCAGGGGAATTTATGCATATATATAATACATAACTTGTAAAAGGGATTTCGAGAGAAGCAATATATTTATTAAATATTGGAGTTAATTTCTTGAGTTTGAATATAAAGAATATCAATGTATATAAATACTTCTCCAGTGGTTACAATGTAATAGCACATTTTAAGAAATAAAATTTTGCCTCTGGAACATTTGCTGTCCATTGTTAACTCAATAAAAATTAAAAATATAATAATAACTGTTTATGTGCAAAGTAATCATATTCTTTCTTTGTAGACCTCTCCACCACATGAAATCTGAGACTGTGACAGGAATTATGGAATTTCTTCTTTTAGGATTTTCTGAGAAGCCAGAAGTACAGTATAATCATGCTTTTTCTCTCCATGTACCTGATCACTGTGTTTGAGAATCTGCTTATTATGTTGGTCATCATCTCAGACTTCCACCTCCATAGCTCCATTTACTTCTTTATCTCTAACCTGTCCTTTGCTTTACCTCCACTACTGTCCCCAAGATGCTGATGAACATCCAGACCTAGAACAAAGCCATCACCTATTCTGGCTGCCTCATCCAGAGGTTTGTAGTTTATTATTATTATTATTATTATTATTATTATTATTATTATTATTATTACTATTATTATTTTATTTCACACTTTGTTGTCCATAGAAATTACTCCTGGGTCTGTGTTCAGTCAATGAGAAGTTTCACATTTATAGTAGAAGATAAGAATTGTCACTCAGATTACTTTAGTTAGAGAAATAACTACATCCTGAACTGTCCTAATAATGAGAATGTATGAGGGAAATGGAATACCTGTCTAGAGTACAGGCAGGAGTTGGGTGGGGAGGAGGGAGATTTGGGACATTGGTAATGGGAATGTTGCACTGGTGATGGGTGGTGTTCTTTACATGACTGAAACCCAAACACAATCATGTATGTAATCAAGGTGTTTAAATAAAGTTTAAAAAAAAGATTAGTCACTCAAACTTCATTGAAAGAAAATTTGCTTGTCATTGTACTTGAATCTTTTTCTCCCTTTTTCTTTTATTTCTTTCTATTCTTTTAAAAATAGCTTTGCTCTTACTAATCTGGAACCACAATTGTACTATGATCAACTATGTCAATAGTAATGATCCATTTTCTTTAAATAAAGTAAAAAAAAAAGTGGTTACTTAAAGAGTCAATAGACATAAAAAAACTATTATCTAAAGTCCTTAAACTTGTCTAGAATTATTGAAGAAACAAGAATTCTTCCCACTGGCCGCTAGGATGTCAATCTTACTCTAATACAGAGATATTTATATTACTAAAATATAGAAAAGCATAGACCAATATCCAAAGGACAAATATGATAAGATCCTTAACATAATGCTGAGTCCAATGATCTATTAATAGGATCATATACCGCAATCTGTTTGGATTTATTCAAAGGCCATGAGGATGGATCAACATATACAAATCAATAGATGCCATATCATAAAAGGAGAGGCTAGACAAAGACTCCATTGGTAAGGTGTTGACTTTATATGCAGTCGACCTGAATTCAATCCCCAGCATCCTATATGGTTGCCAAGTGGCCTATATATCTATCAGACATAATCAATATAAAGGAAGCCATTATTGGAGTATCAAATTTTAACAGATATAAAGGAAAGTGTTAACAAACACATCATAATAGGAGAGAACTTTAAAAACAATGAACAAAAATTTCAAAGCATTAGTCAGTTCATACAGAATGGAAATCACCAGCTTTAAATAGCAAACTAGAGATGAACTTAGCTGATATTTGCAGTCTTCAACTGAAACCAACGTGATGAACATCATTTTTTCTGTTTTGCATTATTATTATTATTTTGTATATTGTCTATGCTTTGATAGCAAACATTTAATGTGTCTAGAAATGGTGATTTAACAATGTCATAAACATGACACTTAGAGAAATATTTACAAAAGTTGAACCTGGTTAAAAAAAGTTATTACCAAAACTAGACAAATAATTCTTAAAACTAAAAAAGAGAACCTGGTTGATTGTGTATGTGAGTTTCCTATGTTTGTGTATGCATACACACATGTGAGTTTGTATGTATGTAGGGGTTGAATCAAGCTCCTCTATATATGTAGCACACTATCATTGAGTCACTGAGAATCCGGTTTAAAATTAGACAAATAATTTAAACAAAACATGTATCAAGTCAAAAAGTACACAGAACGGGGGCTGGAGTTGTGGCACAGCAGTAGGGCCTTTGCCTTGTACATGTCTGACCTAGGCAGACCCTGGTTCTATTCATATGGTCCCCCAAGCCTGGAGCGATTTCTGAGTGCATAGTCAAGAGTAACCCCTGAGCATCACTAGGTGTGGATCAAAAAAAAAAAAAAACCACAAAAAGGGGAAACAAGAAGTGCCTGACCAAATTTCAGTCAATTCCCATCCTATACCCCATTATAACCATGAGTAAATCACTAAATTTTATCCCATTTTTATTATAGAAATGAGGTCTGTTATAATAGAATTGCTTCAGAAAATGGAATTTTATCAGATTGAATCTGGAAAAAATAGATGCATATATATATCTAGCAATTAACTTTTTTAACTATCATAATTCAATGAGAGTTCATAATTTAAAGGTAAAAGCGTCATAGAACAAAAGAATATGGCATCCAGGTTTGTGATCAAAGAAACACATTTAGGTTCCAGATCTTCCACCAACCTCCAAAAGATAATAATACCACCCATACTTCCCAGGTAGCCTGGTCCAGGCTGATACCTCTATGGCATCCCCAGAAAGGGGTAGGGAAGATTTTCTTTTCTGCAGGAACTACAGCAACCCAATTCCACACCCTCCACCCTTCAATAGAAATGGACCATCTCCATTACTTAACCTTATCAAGCTCTTAAAACCTATTTTTGTATATATAAATCCTGTACTGCATTGCCACATGTGAAAATCATAGGAAATCTATGAAACCTAGTGATCCTAAACAGTAACATAGAAGTAAAAATTAACAGTAACAGTAACAATTAGCACCAACCAGAGCCTAGCAAATCCATAGACACTGACTTTAGCAAGACCATAGTGAGATATAATAATGACTATGAGGCTGGAGTGGTGGCACAAGTGGTAGGGTTTTGCAGGTGGCTGACCTAGGACAGACTGCAGTTCATTCCCTTGGCATCCCATATGGTCCCCTAAGCCAGGAGCGATTTCTGAGCAGGAATAACCCCTGAGAGTCACTGGGTGTGGCCCAAAAACAAAAAAAAAATCACTTTAAATTGACCCTTATTGGCTCTAAGTTTTAATAATTCTATTTTCCTTTGTTTTGTAACAAATGATATTGAAGTTAATTTGTTTATGTCTGCATTGGAGGCAGTCTTTAATGACAGGTGGGAAACTGGGAACTTGTGCAAGGAAGGTCACACTAGTAGTTGGATTGATGTTTGAACATTTACTACCTGAAATAACTGTATTTTGAACAACTTGATAAATCACTATTATAATAAATAAATTTAATTTAAAAAGAAATCCATTTTCATTTCTTGAAAGGAGAATGCCCTTTCTCTGGAGGTAGATATCAGGCATTTTGTCTCATTCCTTGTCAATGCTTTGAAGATGCAGAGAACTAAGCCAAGATTGCCTTTACCTTTAGACATTTGTGTGCCGGCGTCACTTAGGGCTGGGATAGGCATTGTGAATAGACATTGTCAAGAGACTAGCTAAGAAACACTCAGGATTAAATGCTGTGGAAAATTATACCCCTAACAAAAACACCCAAGGTCAATATACTCCCCTGGATAAAACAAGGAAAGGAGGAAAGAAGGCACCAAATTAATAGAATGGAACAGAACAAAATAGAACAGTTTGGGGTGTTTTATATGTAAAGGAAAACATGGACAAGAATATAATTGGAAACTGTCATTACTTCATTCTATATTTTAAGGGTGACTCTTCCTATACCTATTGGATTCTGACGTGCTTGCCAACTGTACTTAATGTCTCTGTCAACTTAGACAATGGATCTCTTGTTGGTATGCGTGATGGGGAAGTGAATAAATGACAAGTCTCCTAGCTTTGGGGCCTAGGCAGGGCAGTGGGGTAAAAAAAAAAAAAAAAACACCTAGCTTATGATGGAGACCTAATGATTGGACGGTCATGTCTGTGTTTGTCTCATTCTCTGCATTGTATGGTGGTTGAAGGTGCCAATTCAACTGGTTTGATTGTGGTAAATTGCCACAAAAAAACAACTGACTCCTAGGGTCTGCTGGATAAACCTGGCACTGACAGGAAATTTTCATTCTGTCCAAACTAGCATCCCTCAGGACAATAGTGCTCTCAGGAGCAAGAACAGAAAAAAATCTTAATGAGCAGATACAGCAAGCTTGAAATAGCTCCTCTGTCCAATCTCTCAGCTTTTTCAGCATGGAGTAGGTGGGATAGGGTTGTTGCTTTTAAGTTCTGAGTCTATCTGGGTGGCCAAGGTTTTACTCCTTTCAGCTGGTTTGTCTGAACTCCAGTCTCCATCATCAACCTCCCAGGAAGGAATCTTTGTTTCCACTCATATCATACTGACTCTGCAGAACAAACTTAGAGAGAATCAGAGTCTGAAAACTATTTACCAGGAGTCACCAGAGATTCTTCCCACCTACCCCAGATATACATGATTGATATCTTTGAATGATGACTCTATCCAATGTGTTGCTAATGATGAGCAAAAGGTACGTGATAATTGAATAAGAAATATGAAGTTCCATTTTGGCAATTAAATGAGATAAATAAAGGGAAAGGCTAAAAGAGCAATTTGATTTAAAACTCTGGTAAAATAGAACAAAAGTCCAAATAGCTTTACAATTAATTGAAGTGTATATTTATTGTCTATTGGGAGGTATGTGTGATCTTATAGCTAGCTATGGTGTCATTGATGATGCTTTATTTTTAAAAGGGCTCAAACCTAAGAATGTGTTAAAACATCCTGTAAGGGAACAGTCATGCATTAGACATAATTACTCTTCTACTCACTGAGAGTATTCATGGAAAGGAAGGAACATCTATATTAAGTGAAATGGCTCTACATTTGATTGTTTCTTAATGACTAGATATAGCTGCATACTTGTTAGGCGTTTATATCTTGGTATTTTGTTTTTGGGTCACAGTACTGGTTCTCCATTCAGAAATCACTCCTAGGGAGCTGGGAGGTGGCGCAGGAGGTAAGGTGCCTGCTGCCTACCACGGTTCGATCCCCCGGTTCCCATATAGTCCCCCTTGCCTGCCAGGAGCGACTTCTGAGCGCATAGCCAGGAGTAACCCCTGAGCGTCACTGGGTGTGACCCAAAAACCGAAAAAAAAAAAAAAGAAATCACTCCTAGATGAAAGGAGGACTTGAGGACCAGTTGGGGTGCTGGGGGTTAAACCCTGGTTAGTCAAATGCAAGGCAAGCACCTTGTATATTTTGTATGGCTCTTGTCTGTTGAACCCTCTGTGTGAGTATGAAGGAGACATTCTGGATTTGTGGATTATCTACATTCAATTCATTTACAACAGTGATCACTTTTGGTTGGCTGATTTTGTTCCATTTTCATTAATCTGTTTACTTTTAAAACTATTCGCATGTGTAAAACTTTATTAATTTCCAATGTTGCATGTGACTCCTTTGTATGTGCATGTGTGTGTTTTAAACAAAAGAATTAATAGTCACTTTCATAGTTTTAAGTGGAAATTCTCAATGCAAAGGTAATAGTTAAATACATCCTTGCACAGACAAATCATCTTTCACATGTTTTCTATGCATTTTTATGTCTCTGCTTTTCCTAACTTTCTTTGTCCCTTTTGTAATTAACTATATTTCTAAAAGCTGCATGACATTCAGAAATCAAAAAACAAAGAAAGCATTCCTCACTTGTATGTACAGTTTACATGTATTGTGCATGCATGAGAAGTGTGATGGTGAGTTCTTACACTGATACACACACTATCATATAAGTAACTGAGAACCTTCCCCAAACAGACAAGCTTAAGTTCCTATTTTTCCAAGGTGACTCTCCATTACAGAGAAAAGAAATCAGTCATGATACAGTCTTATGAAGATCTCATTTAGTCATGAGTTGCTTTCTTTTAAAGCAAAATCAATACAATGGAAGAAGAGCCTGGCGTGAGTAAGCATCTTCTTCTGACTTGTAGATTCAGAGGCATTCTCCTTCTCATTTCCTGATACCTTCTCTCATCATGCTCTTTCCTTCCCAGCTCTTCCCTGCATTCCCTGAAACAAGCTTCTCCTTGATCATTTGTACTTTCTGCTTTCAAGAACACTTCTGCAAATAGCATCCTTTCCTTCAGAGTAGGACCACTCTTTATGATCTCTGACCCAGTGATTGCTGGACTCATATAAACAGCAGTAAACTCACCAGCATGTCTAGTTTTTCCTTTAATCCTTTTCTTTCTTTTCATCATATTATTTCATCATATTATTGAGTTCATCATAACTTAATGTGATAGCTGGGACACAGAAGGAAAGAAATTTATTTTTATCATTATTGGACTAGGAATCATGGACATGGAACTCTAACTCATTTAATAAGTGATTCAAAGACTAGGGTTGCATTTATACTATAGAACTAAATTCCAAAGTGCCAATTAAAATCATGCAAGGTTAACTATATTTTTACTTATGTTTAAAACAAGATATAGTTTATACAGATCACATGGGAACAAATTATTTCTTTACATAGCTCAGGGTCAGGGCACAGCTTTCTGACCTATCAGAATAGATGTCTTCTAGACATCTAGACAAAGTCAACATAAAGATGTTTCCTCAGGACTCAACATTCTATAGATAATATTTTCTCTAACTTTTAACCACAAGGATGTTGCTGTCCCTAATTATGTGACATTATAGAGGATTATCACAAATAACTTTAGTTAATAACAATTAAAGCAAATTTGATACTTAACAATTGAAATCTTTCTCATCAGAGAATTTTTCAGCATCCCCCAGGCATAGTACTGAAAATATTGACTTAGCTTGCTTAATGTTGCTCAAATGCCTGACAGGTTTCTGTAAACATGGTATGATCAATGTTATCTTTTATGAAGGTCAAAATGTGGATGAAATTATGCACAGAAGTGCCCAAGAAAACACTAGCAGTACATGTTGCTGTCATAATGTCCTAAAATTAATTCTTGATTATAAATATAAATAGAAGCTGGTGGCCTTTATAAATATCCTTGCTAGTAGTTGTGCTGTGGCACAAAATAGTGTACAACTATTTGTAAAGTGTTTGCAATTTTACATCTAAAACAAATAGCATTTGTAATCTAACCTTATTTCAGTTGAAATAAAAATAGAAGTAAAGCCTGTTTATGTGAGAAATAATCATGATATCTGCTCAGTTCTACTAGGGCTTTCCACCACATGGATGCTGAGAACTTTACAGGAATTTCAGAGTTTCTTCTTCTAGGATTTTCTGAGGAACCAGAGCTTCAGCCCTTCATATTTGGGCTTTTCTTCTCCATGTACCTGATTACTGTATTTGGAAATCTGCTCATCATCCTGGCCGTCAGCTCAGACTCCCGCCTCCACACGCCCATGTACTTCTTCCTCTCTAACCTGTCCTTTGTGGACATCTGCTTCACCTCCACCACCATCCCCAACATGCTGGTGAACATCCAGACACACAGCAAAGTTATCTCCTATGAGGGTTGCATCACCCAGATGTACTTTTTCCTACTGTTTGTTGTGATGGACAATTGTCTCCTGGCCGTGATGGCTTATGACCGTTTTGTGGCCATTTGCCACCCCCTGCATTACACAGTCATCATGAACCCCAAAGTCTGTGGACTGTTGGTTCTGATATCCTGGCTTATTAGTTTCTTGGATTCTATGGTAGAAAGTTTAACAGTGTTGTGGCTGTCTTTCTGCACAGATGTGGAAATCCCTCACTTTTTCTGTGAACTCAATCAGGTGATCCATCTGGCCTGTTCAGACACCTTCCTCAATGATGTGGTGATGTATTTAGCAGCTTTGCTGCTGGCTGGTGGTGCCTTTGCAGGGATCCTTTATTCATACACTAAGATTGTTTCCTCCATTCGTCGAATCTCCTCAGCTCAGGGGAAGTATAAAGCATTTTCCACCTGTGCATCCCACCTCTCTGTGGTCTGCTTATTTTATGGCACAGCCCTAGGAGTGTACATGAGCTCTGCTGTTACTCAGAACTCACACTCGACTGCAATAGCCTCAGTGATGTACACGGTGGTCACCCCCATGCTGAACCCCTTCATCTACAGCCTCAGGAACAAAGACATCAAGAGGGCTCTGAGGAGTGTCATTGGGAAGAAAGCAACAATAGGGCAAGATTCCTAGAAATGAAGTGGTGTGTGTCATTTCAACATTCTCATCTAGACAGACTAGGTGGGTTTCTTTCATCATTGAGGAATAAGACTTGCTTCATTTAGTTATTGCTGTATTTGCCCATAATTTTGTTGCATCCTCTGTATATTATTAACATACTTTATTCAGCTTTCTGCTCTCTTTGGTATAAAACTCTTTCTGTGCCTATGCCTATTGCCTTTGTCCCATCTCCTACCTAAAATATTTGGAAATTCCCATTTATGTAACTTACATAATTAGTTTGGAGCAATTTATCCTCCTGGAAAAATCTTAGGGTTGGGATGGAGGATTATTGTCACTTTCCTGATGATCATGGTGAGGTAACATTATTCAAGACATACAAGCATTTATACATTTGTCAACTTATTTTATCCTAATAATAACAAATAAATCTTAATTTCTAAAAAATTGTTTATTTTCGTGTATATTTACTCTAATATGTTAATTTGAAGGTGTAAAGTTTGACACAAAATTGTTCCCAAGTATAATATTGATGTCATCTTTCCTTTGATGGGTGACACTCACCCTGACTTAATTGCACTTTCTGTTGTGTAGATATCACATATCAAGATCATATATTCATATTTTCCTGTTACTATCTGGTCCAAATCTTTAGTCCCTATCAAAATGACTATCAAAGAATTGTGCAGAGTTCCATGTCTATGGAAATATACACTTGAATCAACAGATTTTCTTAATAGATCTTAAATATAATCAAGCAGAAGTTTAAATTACATTGTGGTATAACTAGGAAAATTCATCATTAACCAACTTATTAAAGTATTAAAAGCTAGAGAAATAGTACAAGAATTATGGGACCTGCTCCATATCCCACCAACTCTGGTTCCTTTCTTGGCATCACCAGGAATCATCCCTGAGCAGAGCCCTGAGACCAACTGGATGTGTTCCCAAAGTCCCAAATAAATAAATAAATAAAAATGAAGATTGGTAACCAGGTATAAGAGAATTTTTTATTGTGGTAAATTATTAGCTGTCCTATGTATTATATTTTATTTAATTTTCTTCTGAAAACTGTTTCCTACAAGTATGATTCTTGCATTGGTCACAACTAATTATCTTCCCATTTTTTTGCATTTTTTTCAGGGAAGAAGCACTGACTAAGCATACTACACTCGAAACTAATGTACAGTTATGTAAATGGAATACTTCGTAATTTAAAGCCAAGTTCCAAAAGTGATGGACATTTGACAAATCTTGGGGCTCAGAATCACAATGTGTCCACACATAGGCATCTCCTTCTACTCTTTCCTGGGATGTGTGATTTTAATTCCATGGAGTCACTTTTTATGCCCATTTCAAATGCCCAAACTGGGCTTGATTCCCAGTATCATAAGGTCCCCTGCGCACAGACCCAAGAGTAATAATGCCTGAACAAAACTGGATTTGGCACCTCAAAAAATAAAAGTCTGTAGACTGGTTCCTTTTGGATGATCTTGTGGATAAGGTGTCTACTCTCCTCTTTCTAATATATCACATGGTTGTGCTTCAACTCCTGGTCCCCCCTCCACCTTTAAAAGCAGTGTCAGAGCACTTAACTACCACTGAGAGGCCAACTCTTCATCCTCCATTTCCATTTAATAGTCCCTTAGATGATATGATTTCTTAGCAATAAAGATATCTTTTTTTCTGTTAATTTTTATTACTTATGTGTCTTAAATTCCTCTTCGCTTTGCCAGAACTTTCTGGTCATGGTGTGGTCAGATTTTCAAGGCTTTTACTCTGCCTGCTCCAATGTAGTTTATAGACATATATTACTTTGTTTCATACGACACATTTTTATTAGATTCATCATGATTTACAAAGTTATCATAATTGAGTTTTAGACATACTTTGTTCCAGCACCAGATCCACCACCAGTGTCTTCTTCCCTCCACAAGGGTTCTCAGGTTCACTCCTCCTACCCCTAACCTCATCTCCAGTCTGCCACCTTGGCAGACATATTTCTAAGTTTGGTTGTTTTCTCTTGTTTACAGTGTTGCTGACT
This sequence comes from Crocidura indochinensis, assembly GCA_004027635.1. Classification (NCBI taxonomy): domain Eukaryota; kingdom Metazoa; phylum Chordata; class Mammalia; order Eulipotyphla; family Soricidae; genus Crocidura; species Crocidura indochinensis. Next base: position 2,688 of record PVKC010010773.1, on the reverse strand, counting down.
TTGTAGTTTGGATTTTAGCCCTAGCTCTCCTTTTCATCAGTGATGTACTCAGATCCCCTTAACCTTGACACCTCTTGCTTCCTGTGTAGCTCTTCTTCCCACCACCCCCCAATTTCATTCTCTGCACCTCTTTTCCCTATATTCTGGGATCAAGAATGATCTTTTTCAAGCATTGTATTTCCTCATCTAGTTCTATAATAAACAAAAAAAATCACAACTTTTTGAAAAGTAATGGAATACTCATGCAACAAGCATGAAGAGACCATATTAAGGCAAAATACCCTACATGTAACTCTAACCCGAGGCCAATTTTGTTGCTCTGAGTGTGCAGACAGAGAAGTGCCTACAACATCAGCCTCACTATTCCCAAGGGAATTGTCATGTACCAACAAATACTGAACATTTCTATGCATAAGATTTACTGCAAGAAGCCAAACTGAGCAAATCATATAGTGCATTATTTCAACTATGGTACATGCTTGAAAAGGCAAAATTCTGGGGAAATATTTCAATAAAATTAGTGATACTGGTAGTTAAGGGAAGCAAGTGGGTTACTACACAGAGCACATATTTCAGGCACTTACTAAAGCCAGATGCTTGGTTACAAGATCTAAAATTACTGATAAATTGCTCTCTTATAGAACCTTAGTCTTGTTTAGTCTTAGTTCACTCCAAGAGAGTGAACCAGGACTAGACCTAAAACATTATGACCACCCAACAGTTTCTCAGTTATTCTGTTACAGAGACCCTCAGGAAATCCTAATCAGTATTTGCATTTAAACTAGAAACCTGGGTGATACAGCACACACTGAAGTTGGAACAGCGTTTGTTTTCTAACATTCTCAATATGGCATGTGGGGTGGAAAGTCCAAAGAGTTGGGAATTGTAGATTGTAGTGTTTATTTATTTAACTGCAAAACATTATTAAACACATGCTTTCAAAGTTATGATACAATCTTTTGAGGCATTCAATATTTGAACACCAATTTCCCCTTTCTTCCATCTATTTCCTCAGTTGTCCACCACCCTCCAACCTTCCCCCTTAGATGGCACAAAATAATCTACTTCATACTGTTTATATAAACATACATAAAAATTATATATGTTATATATAATCTATATAAACATATAAAGTTACACACAGTATAACTTTTCTTCCATCTATGTCCTCAGTTATCATCCACCCACCATCCAGCCTTCTCCCTTAGCAGGCACAAAATAATTTACTTTATTCTGCCTTTTACATATGTCTCATTATAGTGTTACTAAAGTCATTATCTAATAATTTACTGAACTGTTTGTTGGGTGCCATTTTAGCCTTCAGTGCTATTGTTTTTACTTATTGAGTGTAGTGGGCTTCTACACTCCTCATCTAATTTTCTATGCTTCTACTGGTCTGTCAGTACTGTAAAATTTGTAGATGTCACATATGGACCACACACTCCAGGTGCTATGGAACTGAGATGATTCAGTAGCAGGGGCTCTCAGCTCAGTGAACTGAGTGTGAATAAGAGGAGTACTGACCCTCCAACAGAGAGAGGACTCAGTTTACCCCATCCCAATAAAGTTCCAGAGATCTGGGCCCAGAGGCTGGGTCACCCATTTTGGCTCAGCTACTGCATCTCTCCCAGATTGTAGTGTTTTAACCCCTTTCTCTAGCTGTCAAATAAAATCAAAAGCAAAATCAATTCTGGTGGAGAGCTACTGCACAGAGTTGAAAATGGATGAATCCCGATAGAATTCCTGTTGATTCCTATTCTTCCATCTGTTAAAACTATAAACCACGGGCCAGAGAGATAGCATGGAGGTAGCGCATTTGCCTGCATGTAGAAGGATGTTGGTTGGAATCCATTCCGGCATCCCATATGGTTCCCTGAGCCTGCCAGGGTCAATTTCTGAGCCTAGAGCCAGGAGTAACCCCTGAGCGTTGCAGGATGTGACCCAAAAAAAAACAAAACAAACAAACAAAAAACTATAAATCACTATATTTCTTTTGACTCCATTCTACAATGGGAAAGGGAATTTATAATAGAACTGCTTCTCAGATGTTACTTTATTAAGAGATTCTACAATGTCTGAAAGATGTTCACATCGGATCTTAAGGCATAAAATTATCTGAACAGATCTCATCAATGAACACACACTTTCATTTTTGAGATTGAGTGACAGCCCCAAATCTCTAGAAAACAAAGAAATTCCTCAAGATTGAGCTAAGGTTAGTACACATGCTAAGTACTGGCAGTAGCTGTTCTCCAGAGATCTTAGTTGGGGGGAAATGTCCCATCCAATGTCCCAACAATGCAGGGGGCTGAGTCCAGATTGACTTCCCACCCTTAGACATGTGGTAACTGTGATAGCTATGAACTGAAATAGGTATTCCTAAGGTTTCTCTATGAGTGAGGAAAATCAGAGGCAACATTAAATTACATACATCTGACTTCTAACATGCTCTCCTGGAAATACCCCCTGGAATACCTGCGGGAAATTTCCATTCTGCCCAGACCAATGTCCCACAGGGAAATAAATGCTGCTCTTGGAAGTTGGAGCAAGTAAATAGAACTTAATGAGCAGATATAGAGCTGTAAATATTTCCCTGCTCAGTAACTCAGGCTGGCCTATCCTGAGCTTGACAGGACAGGGCTGTTTCATTGCTCCATCCTTCTTTCTGTCTTGTCTGGGCTCCAGTTT